>VOQJ01005089.1:1975-17183 GCA_015052665.1 Apistogramma diplotaenia
AACATAAAGAAGTAAAGTGTGTTAGGTTTTTGTAACCTCATTAAAATTACCATCAATGGGCTATCCAGTGTCTTTATTACTTGCCTGCTAATGTGCTTAGTGATATGCTGGACCTCTGTGTGCATTTTTAACTTGACTGTTTCGAAGGAAAAAGTGACGCTATTGGCATCTGTTTTGGTGGAACAATGTCACCTACTGTAGGATGGCTACTAGTCTTACACAGGTTAAGAGGGCCCTGGTTGCAGGCTAAAGAGCGCCGCCATAACTCGCGGCCCGCGGGCCCCTTCCGGTCACGCCCCCTACTTTCGGGCGAGAATTGCCGTTAAAAATATGGTACAAATAGGCCCTTTAAATTACTTTTTTGACATTCCGCTCAACCCTCTTAACTGGAAGGAGAAAATGGAATGTCAAAAAAGTAACTTAAAGGGCCTGTTTGTACCATATTTTCAACGCCAATTCTCGGCCGGAAGTAGGAGGCGTGGCCGGAAGGGGGCCGCGTGGCCGGAAGGGGGCCGCGAGTTTGACATGCCTGCTACGTCATGTCCCCCTGGAAAGAATGTGTACTCTTAAAAGGTAAGGTGAATTCACTGACAAATTATCACATTATGTTTTCTAAGACGTCATTCTGTGTTATCTGAACAGATAGTTGTGTAGCGTGTTAGCCTTTTAGCCTTGCTAGCAACGTGAGCAGAGGTGACAGGTGTTTTGATCAGCACAGATGAGCTGTAGCAGTGCATAAAGAGTTTTATTCATGGGTTGACCTTAATGTAAAATGGATTTTGTATTTTGAGTTCATGCTGTGTTCTCTGAGTGGTGAGTACTGTAATCGGGGATAGGCCAATGTTGGTAAAATAGACTGAATGTATTTCATTGTGAAAGCAATAACCCCATCTACTAAAAATCTTGCGTAATGTCAGAGGTGACGTTTTCTGAAAATCTTGTAAACGTGATGACTTGAGCAATCTCACCTAGGATGTTCAAACAGATGCATACTGTTCAAAGTAGTCCCATCAAACCTAATGCACTTGTTCACTTACTATCGCATCTCTTCAACCCCCCCTCCCCCAATACGAATCCAAAACAGCCAGGCGTTGGTACGCGCTCAACGGTGCTCTTGTTAAGAATTGTACCTTTTTGTAAACCCTCTTTGGAGCAGATGCTGTGGAAATCCCCACAAAGCTCAAATGGATGAGTTCTAGGATAATTTCAAATCCAAGCTAAAACTGTTTCTGTGGAGCTGTCAGGCACATATTCATAGTTAATCGGGTGGCTTTCCATTTGATTTGATTTACTTTAAAGGTGCTTTTTTGTCATTTGCATACATGATATTTATGTTCATTGTTGCATTGCAATTTCTTGCCAGATGCCATATCAGGACAAGTTTTAAGATGAGCTTTTTAGACTATAAATACATTATGCAGCAGCAGTCTCTTCATGGAGTACTCTATATGCATGTTTCTGTCTATATGAAAATAAACAAATACTAATACATGGGTTGGGGGACAGCAGCGGGGTAGGAAGTACCGCATACATAATACAACCATTTGTGCCGTTGAGATGTATACATGAAATGCATACAAAGCACAAATCACATATGCAGGTTCTACATTATTTCAGCTGTAGTAGATAATTGGTTGAACTTAGCCATTTGCTATTATAATGTGGCAGTTTTCCATCAGCTCCTCTTGAGCTGAATAAACAAACCTAGGTGATATATAAATACATTATTTGACTGACTAATCAGTAATTTTAAACTAAATGAAGCCCATTCACACGGTGAAAATGTTGTCCTACTTTATTTTGTGAGCTTTCGTTGTCCGTAATATTATTTTCATTTTTAGGGTATTAATGAGGCTTTGCATTGTTAATATAATTTTTTTCTATTCTTCCACCCTTTAAGACTCTGAGAACAAAGAGGGCCATGGTTATACAGGCTGAGTTCAGATGTAATATATGCTAATAGGAGCACTGTATGCTAATAAGCCACTGAACTTTAAAATTTCATTAAAATAAACTTCTCTGAATGTTTTGCTAAAGGCTTTGTGAATTGTTCACATTACAAATTGCATTAGAACAGGTTATGTTGATAAATACTGTGAGCGCTGTCAAAACAGCCCAAAATTTTTTTTATCCTGAAGTAGTTTTCCTAAATTGTGGTTGGATTTTTGCAATGTTCCTTACTCTCACCCTGCCACACCCCCCCCTTTTTGTGTTTCCACGTGCCATGGTTTGCTTGTGGGCTTTGGAGGCTACCATCACTGTGTGTCATTAGCGGCAAAGTCTCCTTCAAGGGATCTGTTGAAATGGAACATTTGGTTCCACTTTGAAGTGCCGAAGCATTTGAATCATTTAGCGAGGAAGGATGCTGCGAGGGTTGTTAAACTGCACTGTTTAGCAGCAGGCAGTCTGAGTGCTGACAGAGAACACAAGGGAGAGGAGAGGTATCAGACACCAGGAACCCCACCATCATACAATGATGACAGGGAATGCTGGCTGTTGTTTTTATTCCCAGTGGAGCCCTAATGGGGTGTTACTGAAGGGGAGAAGTGGAGGGGGATCCTTCTCATCCCTGTAGTCTCCAAACAATCACTTGTGGGTAATAGAAGAGGTGAGATAGAGGCTTATGTGTGTATGTAGTACATACTGTATATACATTCTTAGAGTATCAGCTATTATTGCAAAGATACATGCATTTGAATGTGTCCTATGCAGACCTAGGAATTAGAAACTCGCCCTACAAAACATTTACAGCATCAGTCAAGTTTGGACACACTTTCCCATTCATATGACTGATGCTGTGTTAGTGGAATGAAAAACAATTTTGTTCTGTAAATAATTATCTAAATATGATCTTTTTTCATTTATTGCTGAATAGTTGTAATTTTATCCAGTGAAGCCTTAAATTTTAAGATTCACAGTGCAAGAAACAGCCAGACCGGCTTTTAGCCAGTTTTATTTCCTAATTTAATTCTGAAATCAGTGAAAGTTGTGGTCTGCGGGAATAACGGCTAAACAAACACATCAATATAAAGACCGAGCATGTCAGCAAGCTCAATAAAACGTTAAATCCAGTGGCCAAAAGCACTGCCACTATGCAGGCACTACTATTTCTTTATATACATATAGATGCAGTAAGTCCTTATGGATGTGCCACGACACATTGTCCTCACATGCCAACAATTAGCTTGTGAATCGCTGTTATCGCCAGTAGCATTTACAGCCACTTAAAATGCCAGAGTTACAATAAACTTAACTGCCCAGTCAGTTCAAATCACTGCGTAATACGGAGAGAACAGGAAGTTCTCCTGCCTGTTCTGTCAGTCTACAAAACGAGCCTGAGACATTTGGAGAATTTATAGAGAGTGACACAAACACTGATTTACACTGGAAGCTGCTGTATAAGTCTTTCTGTTTCCTGTGCGTGCTGCGCAGCACAGACATTAACAAGACATTTCCCCCGTGGCCTTAGCAGGCCCATCTGTAGGATCAGATGTCTGCCTAATTAAGTTGTATCTACTGCAGTTTACAAATGTACAGAATGTCCAAAAGTTGGGAAATGGCACACTAAATCAATAGTGCTCGTTGTCTGTGTCACTGGAGCCTGAATGTGACCTTAAATATCCTCGTAGTCGAGCTAACAATGCACAGAACTGCCTGTAAAGAGGCAGATACCTGATCGGAGTAAAAGAAGCCCAGAACTGCGATGGCCAGCTGGGTGAGGAAGACCAGTGTGAGGCTGAAGGAGAACTAGAGACAGGAAAGACAAAAAAATATTAAAAAGCAGTCTGAGATCATTGTAATGGAAAGATTAGTTGTTACACTTGAGATGTGAGACTTGGCTTTGGATTAAATGTAATTTGAGCTACCGTATCAGGAGCAAAACACAGCACCAGTATTAGTAATGTGTCTGTTAGGTCTATTACTGTCTTGAGGAGGCGAATGTTCTCTCTGAGAGCTCCAATACAGCCACAGAAAGTGATGAAGAACATGACCACCCCCACCACAATTAGGATGACGGCTGGGTCAATCAGGAATGTGTCCCTCACCGTGTCTGCCAGAAAGACAGGAAAGCATCCGCATTTTATTTCCTGCTCTTAACCCTAATATCTGATTGCATTAAAAATAATTCCATCCTGTACGTTGTTTTCCTATCTTTGCATCATCCCTTCCTACGCTAGCTGCCTTCATACTCTAAAATTATTAATGATCTCTTGTGGGATTATGCACGGAACAGAGGCATAATCGCAGGGATGAACACAGGTTAATCTTTCTGGTTGTGTATCAACTGTATATTGCATATTAAATACCAAAACAAGACACCAGGTAAAATTAAGGATAAAGCTAAAACCTGACATACATTTGTTTTGTGCCAGGAAAGATTAACAGTTTGCAATTCCAAGGAGGACACCACCTAATTCCTGCTCATCTTTTATGAGCGACAGTTTAATTAAATTGAATGAAAGACAAAGGTCTTTAATTCAATTAGGCGTTCAGCAGGTGTGAGGAATACGTTTCTTCTTATGTACCTGTGGCCTTCTGGACTTTAGCATAAACACCAATTGCAACAATCAACAGGGAGAAAACCTGGAAAAAAGGAGAAGATTTTATTAGAATAAGTGAGCATATTGCCTACTTCTCTGTTGTGTTTGCTGTGTCTGTCCCTTATGTTCTGCTTGAGAAACTCAAGGCCAAGTACTCCTCAGCAGGTAATTAATTAGCAGTAGCAGAGTCCTAAAAATACCAGCAGATCTTTAACAGATCCAGGTTTAGTCTTTACTTTGACACTTGAAAACTTGTTGGAAGAAAGCGCGTTCCTTCCGGTGCCTCGACTCTGTCATGAACAGACTTCTGTGTGCAGGACAGGTGTGATTAGATTAGTGATGATAAGCCTTCCCTCAGGTGCTGAGTACGCAGAGCACCTGTAGCCATGGATACTACACCAGTTTATGTGTTGGTGCTAAACAGACAGATGGATATCAACAGGGGAAAAAAAACAGTAACATATGGATCTCAGTTTAATGTGGAACATCACAGCAGAAATCAGACTCGGTCCACCGGTGACTGCGTTGCGAAGCCTTCTTCCTTCAGTTTTTAGCGTAATTTACATAATTGAGTGAAGAACTTGACCTTGGTTAGAGAATTGTTTTTGTTATCCACCCTAACTTCACTGAGTCCTTGACTGTCATGGCTGTGTGTGTGTGTGTGTGTGTTTTATTTATTTTTTAAGTAGTGTTACCTGAGCATGTGTTGCGAACTGCCGAAGAGGTGAGTTCACCCAAACAGAATCCACATATTAAAGGAGCCAAGTGGGTGGAAAACAGGTGGAATTAACGCTTCCCGTTGATTGCATTGTCAACATTAATTTCCCTTCTCTCTTTGATTGCTTTTCTCACCTTGAATAACAATCTGTGTGGTCTTGGCTTCCATTTCCAGTCTCCAGATTCACAGACATTCTCCTGATTACTAATGTGTTTGTGTCTGGGTGTTTTTGTTTTTTCTTGTATAAAGGATGCATTTGTTCAGCCTTTATAAACCTGGATTTGTTTTGTTTCCGGCTCAGAAGCCTGTATTGAATCTCTACAGGTCACAAAGAATCATGGTCCATGGCATAATTTATCTTGAAAGGGGTATAATTTTTCTTTGGCCAGACTTCATGCCAAACCTGCATTTTGTGCTCTGGAGAAGTAAATCACTGCATGACAGGGTATGGTGCTACTATTTGAATCTGTAATCTACCTTGACAAGAGAAAAGCTGCCAAAACACAAGGCATGGATGGTGCCTATTTTCTTTAGAAGTACCATTGAAAGTGCATTTTTAAGGGGGTATTTTCTGCCGTGTAGGAGCGTGTGCACCTGCAGCTCCTTTTGTCAGGTTTCCACTGACTGTGCCTTTTGTGAATGAGGGTGGCATTTGCAACAGGAGACACACTTACACAGTGAATGTATTCCAGCTCTGTTTTTCAGGCTTTTCAAAGGGATGAATCAGACTTCTCCCAGAGGATTGTGTGTGGAGGTGAAAGCCAGCTCGACTGAGCCATGGGGACGTGGGGGACAAAGGCCTGATGGATTAGGGCTGCAGTGTTCACTTCTGAGCCCATGTCTGATAAACAAAGTCAACACAGGCTGGGGTGTGTGGCTGCTGTGGATGCAGTTATTGCTGATTGGCTCTAAACACAGTAGGAGCACAGTACAGTGTTTGCCCCCCCCCCCCGCTGTTTTTGTGGAGGATTGGATGAACAGGGATATAATGGAGGTGTAGGGGCTTAGTAGAGTTGGAGATGTGATCTGTGTGCTCAAGTTGTAATGTGGTAGGAAAGCGAGCGAGCCAAACAACTCTATCTTAATGGTGTGTGTTTTTGTGTGAAAGCAACTGCTCATGGAGGACCTGGTGGTTTAATAGCTTCATCAGAGTGCCTGCTCCAGCTTTTTATCATTTTCCCTCAAAGTCCCAGTTGCCTTGTTGTCTTTTTGTAACGCTAAAAATCACAACAGGAGAGCTTGTATAATTTAAGACTTGCATGCATGAAACATAACAAGGATTATGTCATAACAGGAGTGCACGTGAAGGCCGGAGCATCGACTGTGTGAGTGAGCAAAAGAAATCCAAGTCACGTCAACTTCCATCCGTTAGCTTCAGCTGGACCCACACATTGTATATTTGTCACACTTCAGATTATCAAACAGATTTTATACACAAAGATAGCGCGAGTAAGTGCAAAATGCACAGTTTAAATGATGATTTCATTAAGGGAAAAAGCTATCCAAGTCCAGAAGAAGAAGTAATTGCTCCTTTTGTTAAATCGTGAATTAACTGTGATTAACCACATTTTTATTTGGAAAGTGTCCAGTTTCATTAGTCAGGCCTGATTGCTATCAGCACTGTCGAAGCAAGAAATCACTTAAATAGAACTTGTCTGACAAAGTGAAATAGGTTAAAAGATCTCAAGAAGCACCACATCGTGCCATTATCTAGAGCACTGGTGACTCATCCAGGAGGTCTCAAAAAACCCAGAACCACATGTATCTTTGTCCAATATTGTGCAAAAAACTAAAAAGAAAAAAAAACAATCAGGGCAAATACTTTTTCACAGCACTTTAACTGTGGATTCCAAATTTCTGTAATCATGTCGTGAAATGATGCAGAATATATGTTACATTCAGCAACAGTTTCCAAGTAGAATTCATTTACAGAGTACCAGCGTGCTTACATGGTGTTTTATAGTTCAGTATGAGTCAGTACTCAGCTTATCTGTTCTAAATGCATTGCTGCAGTGATGTATTCAGGCAATCAAAGTTCTCATATATAACTGTACTAAACTTAAAATAGGTAGCAGCATGGAGGCCGGGTGCCCCTGCTGTTTTTAACTCCAGATACTAGTTGAATTACATTTCTTCATTTGTTATTTATGTGCGTTTTTCTTTTTTGGCTCGTCTTTGTAGCAGATCCGTCTACTTTGAAAGCTTCCTGATAGCTGGTGATTTGTATTCTTGAAAAATATTTAGAGTATATTGTCTCGGGGGATGGCGTAACCGCTTTATCGTCGCAACTCTACTCACCCAAAATAAGAAGCTGAAGAAGAAGAGAAAGTATCGGATCCACGGGTTGACAAAGGAGAATGTCTCCGCTCGGCTCAGATTCAGTTTCCTGTCCATTATTTATCGAGGTGTTTACAATTCAGCCTGTAAAGTTAATACGACTTTCACTTGAAAACAGCCCCCCCCAGTTCCTGCCCCACCCTGCAAATCCTCAGGCGCCATGTGAAGCTGTGAGAATGCAGTGGCTTACAGGCTTGTGGGGGTGTCAGGGTGGGTTAAAAAAGGGGGGCATGGATGTGTGACGCTGCCTCACCACGCTGGTAGGACCCAGAACTGTCTGTGTAGGCTGACGGGTCAGATTGCACAAAAAATATCTCAGGCTGACTACAGCTGAATGTCCTACAGGCTGCTGTTAGTTTACCTCTGTGTATTCTGCCTTTTTCCGTTATGCCAAAGTCCCCAGATTCCACATCATGCAAGCATATTGCATTCTTATTTCATTATTAATGTTTATTGCTTCCGAAAGACTGGTGTTCTAGTCTACAAATTACAGATTCAAAGTGAGATTTACTGCTGCAATGAATAAAGTAGAATGACAGATAACAAAGACTGGACAGTGACATCTTTGAGAGGAAGAACATCTAATGCAGTTACATGACATCAGACATTTTGCTGTGATATCTCCACTGCGCTCGAGATTTAATCAGCTGAACTTCAGCCAAATAACATTCAAATGAATAAAGAAGCGAAAAATGTCAAGCTACTTACTCTGTGATGACATATATTAAAAAAAAAGAAACTGGAGCTTATCGAATAGCAATGATGTATCATCTGTCAGTGACCAGAGGGATTATCTGAGGATACAGCAGAAAAACGTGACTACAAAGTTAATGCATAAAACGTTCATCACTGGCTGATTGAATTTCAGAGTCCAGCTCATAATTCAGAAATGTGGTTTGAACTGTCCTTGGCAGTAGGAGCACTGTATGTGAATACTTGATCACAGACTTGTGTTTTTTTCTTTTTTTTTGGATCATTACATCAGATTTCTCCTGTGGAGTGGCAGAAGGACGCAAGATCCCTCAGTAGCTCTGTGATTTGCCAGAGAATCATACTTAATGACATTATTTTAGATAGAATGTAACTCAGGTTTTAGTTGCACCACAGTTGGGAAGAATTTTTGTGATATTATTGGAATATATATATTCCAGCTGGGAGTTTCATAAAAGAAGATCCCACAGATGATACCATGGATGATGGCCTTAAGTGCAAAGGTCACTTTCTATAGTTATATATTGTACTGTAATATTCATTTTGTGACTTTTCCTACCCAAAAAGGTTGTGTAAGCAGAAGATTAACTTTTTTTGCACCAAAATTTCTGTATTGTAACCAAAGAGAATATAAATATGTGCACTCATTGGAGTGTGAATGTGTGCATGAATGTTGGATAGAAAACAGAAGCATGATCTATAAAGTGCTTTGAGTGCTCAAGTGTAGTAGAAAAGCGCTACAGTATATAAGAATCAGTCCGTTTAGAAATACAGGACTGAGCTGTGACATCATCCTGCTGCAATCAGCCATCAGGAGATGGGTACACTGGTCATTAAGGGATGGACATGATCAGCAGCAATAGTCAGACTGTGGCATCTAAACAAGGAAAAACTGGTACTTGGGGCCCAAAATGTGCTAAGAAAATATCCCCCAAACCTCTATACCAGCAGCAGCAGCAGCCTGCAACATTGATCCAAGGCAGGATGGATCAGAGCTTTCATGTTGTTTAGACTAAATTCTGATTCTACCATCTTAACTTTGGAGCGCAGATCGAGTCGTCAGACTCTGCAACTTCTTTGGTGATCTTGTGTTAATTGTAGCCTCGGTTTCCTGTTCTTAACGGACGGCGTGAAGATTAACAAAAAACCTCTGTTATCCTTAAAAGAAGTCTGTATTTTTGTCAATTATAGTTTTAAGCTAAACTAAACTGAGTGAAAGCTAGCCACATGCTAGCTATTGCGTCACATTTATGGCACAGATGGAAAGTGTTGTCCTCCTTCCGTTAAATCCACAGATGATGATTTGGCATTATTGGCATTTCTGTATTTAATGCAGCTTCCTCTTTTTTTAGCAAAGACATTTTTGACCTACCTACTTGATCGTTTTCTTTATTTGTACCATTTTATTCAAAATAACACAATGTTATGTGTTCTTCTGTCTGGCATCTCAATTGCTTCAACTTTCTGACTTAAAAGCCCACAGACAGAGGAAATGGGACCATCTGAAGAGCTCTAGAAGGTCATGACCTCTACCTTATGGTAGAAAGCAACAAAACTAATCCCCCTTTCCTGACCTGTGGGAAAGACAAAGGTCTCGTGTAGCCGGAAGAAACATCTGAAAGAACCAGAGCACTTGTTGGCATTTTTATTTTACCTCAGTCCAAACTGTCTGAACTGGGGGCATGCTGTGTGGTTGTGGAGGCCAGGTCATAGGATGCAACATTACATTTGAAGATCCAACTGTGTGCAAACCAATGAGATGGCATGCTGCGTTGCATTAGATTCTGAAAAAAACAAACAAAAAACAACCTACATAATTTGCATAGTTCTGAAATCTTTAGATAGTTGAACCCTTGAATGGGAACATGTGTTTAAACACTTACCTGCTACTGCAGATCTATTAAGCACACCGGAGGCTTAAAAGAACAAATAATAGGAAGCAACTGTAACCCTGCAGCAGCGTGAACCATGCTGTTTTTGCATGCGATGTTAAAAGGATGACAAGTATACCCAGGGAAACAAGACGGTGTGAGAGCAGGTAGCAACAGAAACAGCTTGCAAATCACCTCCACTGCAGGTTAACAAGCTCAGCAATGCAGTGTGGGGACAAATTAAGGAGTCTCATCAAAATGAAAGTCTTCCAGATTCAGGTTAATGAGATGAGCTGTGCTGGTGGATGAAGCGGAGAAATTGAATAAAAAAAAAAGAGAGAAATTCTTTAAGAATGTTAAGGGAAAAAAGTATCCACGGTTGATTCTGTTCACTTTATTTCAGTATGTTATTTATACAAAATAATCTGTACAAAGGCTAAAATAGGTCATTTTTTTGCATAGAAGGAACAGTGATGGGAAAAACAAAAGCCAGGGTGGAATGGCACAATAAACTCCACTCACTATCACACAGAGGCCGATAACAATTAGGTTAAAAGGAGGGGATCAAGCTGCGTACAAAAATACTGAGCTCTTCACTCCATGCTGTTGAAGCATGAGACAAATTGGCAATGGTTCCCACTTTCATCATCTTTGCTTTGTTCTTTAGAAAAAAGAAGCTCTTCTTGACTGGCTGACTACCATTAACTCATCTCTGCATCTTTAGGACAACAGTCCCCCAGGTTTTATGTTTTTTTGTGGCCATTTTCAGGCTGGGATTTCTTACACAGAACACATCAATGATCATGGGATCTGCTGTGACTTCAGTTCGCTTTGCTCTTCACGCCAAGTTTCGAATCAAATATAATTGACGGAAACATAAAAAGGGAAATACATCTGGAGCATCAAGTCATTAAACATGAAAGGCAATAAGCGTACTGTATCATGGGAATTTTTCCGACACTCTTTCCTTTATTTAAAAAATAGTCGATTTAGCGAGTAAAGAGAACGTAGTGCACCAGCGAGTATAGATATTCAGAGTGCTTTCACGTGTAGCAGAAAACTCCACAGGACAAGGTTGGCAGGTATCTGATAGCGCCACCCAGCAGAACACAACATCAAACACACCATTTCTAGAGCATACATTTCCACTGCTCACATATTCAGCTTCAGCACGGGGGAAGGATTAGGAGCAGATTACAGAAATAATATGTCGAAGGTGGCAGAAAAAAAAAAGAAGAAAATAACAACAAACAAACAGTTTCCATGTTCAGAATTCTTCACAGCAGACAAAACCCAATTACTGCTCGTGCATCCTTCCGTCACCATTTCCGGGGCTTACTGGGAGTGCTTCCATGGATGACAGGGAATATTTTATAATTCCTTTAAAAAAAAGAAAATTATATATATATATATATATATGTATAAAAAAAATCACATGAAAAAATGTTTTACTAAAAGATGAAAATGTAGTCAATAAAATATGAGAACTGCACTGACAAAAACACAAATTTCCTCAACAATTACACTGGTGCTTGAAACTAAAACAGGCAGGAAAAACTGGCAAACATGAAAAATGGATAACGTACAGTACAAGCGTCGAAATGAGCACAAAAGGGCACGGGCTGTTAGACAATTAAACTGCCGATGTAACCGTTAGGTGACGTGGCAGAGGTATAACAAAGTTACACGAGTCGGAAAATGGGCATATTTACATCGTGAGCTATCGTAGGCCGCTGATATACTGGTGACATGAACTCTGTTGTACAGTCATCTAACAGTTCATGCTCTAAGAGTACAAAATGGGTCTTACACTGGCAGTTTTAAGAGATATTGCAGATTATAACTGCATGTCCTAATTTAATAAAATTTGATCTTAATACAAAGAAGCACATTGACAAGAGCGCAGTATGTCTTTTGTGGAGTTGTGCCTGACACTGTGTGCCAGATTTTCCTTCAGTTTTTTTTCCCCCCAGTTAATTGCTTTAACCGCCTGTATTGCTGAAAGACAGAAGAGGCATTTTTGCATGTTGTAGTGGAACACTGCAAAGACTAATCTGCTGAGAAAAAAAAAAGCTTAATGGTGTCACACAAATGAGAAGGAAAAAAAAAGAGCCAGTAAAAACAGAACCTACGATAAGAAAATCAACAGCATGTTGTATAAAAAAAGAAACATTTAAACAGGAAAAAATGTACAAAAATAACATAATTAAACAGCCTCTGTTAAAATGGCATTCATCCCTGCATATTACAAACACAAAGTAACAGTTACTCTGAAATAATCGTGGAAATCGGAGCACAGTCAGATCAGCTGGGGGGCAAACGGTTACGCCGAGGTTCTGACCTCCTCACAATGGATTTCTTTTATTTCCACCATTCTGCATTCTCATGATTTCTGGTACGCGTGTGGCCATATTGGCTTTCCTGTCGGCTTCCTCAGCAGAGCCTGATTTACAAAACTGTTTCAGCTTTTCCTCCAGCAACCTGTCCTGGGTATGTCAGTGCGTTGAGGTGCCCAAAGCACAATGTATTCCTACAGCGGCGGGACCGCCGGCTGCCGTATAGTGCCAGGTGTCTGCAGAGTGAGTCGGTAAATAAGGGATGTGTAGAGTTTGTGGACGCAGCCAAGCAGAGGTAATGTGGCCACTTGAGCCTGCACCGTGCTGTACATCAGCAGCTGTCACGTTTCCACCGTGGACACAACAGGAGGAGACGGAGCATACGGGGGCAAACGGTGCATCACACCCAGCAGGGTCACTAAACATAACTATTGCTTCCTGTTGTAAGAATTCCCTTTCCTCCTCCTGAACCCGTGCCTCTGATTAAGAAATCATTAAACCAAAAAAAATTAAATAAAATTAGCCAACAATGATTTCAAACACTCAGATTAGGGAGACAGCTAATGAGTAAATCTCAGTGGGCTATTTTCTTTGTTAGCTCATGTAGCAGATATGAACGGCATCTGAGTTTCAAGGCTTCATCCAAAGGAACAAATTGAATTGCAGCTGTAATGTAGGATACAATTTAGAACGCAGCCACTTGTAAAGGTTTAATTGGCAGCTTCTGCAGTAGCCAAACTCGACTCGGCTAGTTGTGCACGAGAAGGCTGTGTGGATTATGAACGCAGGACTTAGCCTAACTAGCACAATGCTCATTTCCTTTTGGATGGGTAAACAATGTAGAAACAGTACAAGTACTCTTAAGCATCCCGCAATTTCGAGTTTACATGGTCTTTTACTGTGTTCTGAAACACAGTAAAAGACCAAACAGCTTTCAGGAATTTAGCAACTGAATTGGTTTGATGGTGTGCGATGAAGAGAAACAAGGCATTGTGGCAAATGGGACAGTGCAGATTCAAAGCTGCAGAAATATATGGGTTTATACAATTAAATAAATTAGCTTTTATCCTCTCCTTCTTTATTAAGGCTTTGAGCTTAATATGCCGCTAATGTTTCATGTAAAAGCCATTGTACATTGTAATTATAAGTGACATTTCACATTTGCTTCTCTTGTATAAAGAAGCTAATCTAGTTAGACTGCTAACTTGTTTACTGCATAGTCATTTGACTGCTATTTTGTTCTTTTTTGCCCTGTTAGACTCTGCTGAAACAGCCATATTCTCAGACCTTTAATTGCATTTGCTCTGTACAGTACAATGTCACAACTGAATATAACTTTACGATTCCAAAAAGTGAAATGATCCTTTAACAGTGAGCTAGTTTTTTTTTGTACCACAGTCTCTTTAGAGAGTTTGAAGCCTAAAGCAGATGCACTTGAGGGCATTTCTTGAAGTTGCCACAGCAGATGGAATATTTTCAGTCTTCGGGAGGAAGGCTGACACTCTGGCCTCCTGCAGTGAATGCAGCTGTAAACAGCCATAAACTGATGTGTCCTACAGGGCATGTTGCCATACCTATCTGTCTGAGCTTTGATCTGGCTACACTCCCGCCCCCTCCACCTTCTCTTTGCCGCAAGAAAACGAAGCCTGAATGAAATCGGAGGGGTTGCAAACCGGAGGTGTAAACGTGCGATGAGCAGGAATGCCAGGAGAAGCACTTTGTGTGTGGATGGAACATGAAACTCATTGCTGTCTGACACAAAGAAAGAAAATTAGAGTGAAAAAGAAACGATGGAGGCAGGGGTGAGTTGGCAGCCACAAAGAGAGAACACGAGGAGGGTGTAGTGCACGGATGAGATCTTTAATATAGAAAGGCTAGAATCCACCACTGTTAACACTATTGATAGCAGGAACGAGACAACATGTCTGCTCTGTTTTTGCCCCATCCTGCCCTCGCTTCTAACTGTTTCTCTGTGGGTCTTTTTTTTTTTCACTCTGCAGCCTAGACTGCGATAAAATGCACACACACACACCCCCAGTCTGTTTCTTCCAAGGGGAGACTTTATCACCTAGATCTCTATAGCTGACAGTGCTGCTGGAGCCCTAATAAACAGCCATTTTACACCATTTGTATTGTCTAACAGGGAATGGGTACGCTGCTACGTGGCAGCACAAGATGTATGCGTGTGAGAGTTTGTTCATAGCCAAATTTGTACATTAGAGTTTATTATTCAGAGGATACTGCAGAATTCGGTATAAAATGAATCCAGTGACTCCTCATGCTTACATGGTGCTCGTCCATCAAGCTCATCTCACCCACACCTCTGCATCCTTACGTGAATTTGCCCCTCGTCAGCAATGTAACCTCGAATCCAAGCCCGCACACATACACGCTGCACGTCTCAGTTCATTGCACTGATCTGTTCAACACTTACATTCCACAGGATGACACACTTACAAAAAAATCCAAGAAGTTTAAAATAAAAATAGTAACGACGATCATTTCAGTGACAACAAAAAAAATAATCAGTGAAGTAAAAAACTAGCATGCCATGTTGGATCTTTGTCATTTACAAGGATGAATTTCGTAAGCATGAGGAAGAAGCTCCACAGGAGGTGGAGGTATTTGTCAGTTTCATGGGTTCCCCCCCCCCCCCCCCCCACGGGGGGGTGGTTGGGGATTTATAAATTTTTT
>VOQJ01005092.1:4154-14636 GCA_015052665.1 Apistogramma diplotaenia
GGGGTGGTCACATGGCCCCCCCGGGGGGGGGGGGGGGGGGGGTGTTTCATTATATGTAGATTGTTTGATGGAGCTCTGTTGTTAACACCGGAATGCAGCTTGAGGTTTGATCTGATGCTTGTGCGCTTTACAAGTTATCCTGCTTGCTGTGTGAAGCTGCACCATAACGCTAAAGCACAAGGCAGCACAAGGCCTGCTGGTCTGGATACAGAACTGATATCTGTTACCTGGACTTGATAAGACAAAACTTGACAGTGAAGTGCAGAGAGCAAGCGCACGGTGGAGTGAAAACTATATTATATTTCGAACTACCAGCTAAAGCCATCGGTCGCTTAAAAACAATGAAAATCATCAAATTTAAAACAATGTAACGAATTCTATTTTAAATTAATTCGATTAGATCAGATAAGATTAGATAAGATAAAACTTTAATTTCCTAAAGGGATTAATAACGTTCCAGTAGCAGCTTTTACAGGTGACATAAACAGACACACAAACACAGCAGGAATCACAATAAACAAACACATGAATAAATAAATACATAATAAAACAGGTATTTCTGTATGTTGTGTTGTGGTCAGGCTCAGGCTGCTGCTCCACCCCTCCCTCTGTCCTCCGCCCCTCGAAGAGGAGCTGTACAGTCTGATGGTGTGAGGGACAAAGGAGTTTCTCAGTCTGTTGATCCTGCACTCGGGGAGGAGCAGTCAGTCACTGAACAGCTCCTCTGGTTGCTGATGACAGTGTGCAGAGGGTGACTCATATCATCCATAATGTCCAGTAGTTTGTCTATAATCCTCTTCTCCGCCGGCGACAGAGTCTCAGTTTGCCCCCCCAGCACACCATGGAGTCAAACAGGATTTAAAAAAAAAGTTATATATTGCACACTTGCTCTACCTCCTGAGCTGCAGTCACTCCAAGTAACTGTAACACATTACTAAATCAACAAGAATCAGGCATGACCCAATAATTTATTTGGTCATACACTAGAACAGAATCATTAGTAAGGCTTAAAATATGAAGTTTGTCAAGAGGGTGTCTCTACAAGAAGGACCACGGGGTTGTTAACATTAAAAGGATTGACCCTGTTTAATGCATGTGCGTGCTCTGTAAATTCTATGATAATCTGCCTGTTAAGGCTCTTCAAATATCTGAAATGTCCCAGGTTCTTTTTCTGGGGATCACATTAGCAGATATTGTGTTTGCTTGGTAGAGGTAGAAGGAAAAAAAAACAGAATCTATGTTAGCAGCACCATGACTGGGGAGCTGGTGATGTAGTGGTGATCTCTGTTGCTCCACAGCAAGCAACAGTGCCTCACAGTAATGGGGTTCCTGGTTCAGCCAGCTCCCTGGGTCCCTTCGATGAAAAATGAACAATATACCTCGCTGAGCCTGCACCATTTCTCTCCGGCTCCCTCCCACAGTCTAAAAGCATGCGTGTGAGGTTAATTAGTGATTCTAAATTAAGCAAAGGTGTGAATGCGAGTGTGAATTGTCTATCTCTGCATTAGACCCGCCACCTGTACTGGGCGTACCCCGTTTCTCGCTCAGTGATAGTTGGGATAGTCTCCAAGACCTCTATCACCCGGAATTGGATGGGTGGATAGAGGGAGCGCCATGATTGTTCCCAGGAAAAAGCTCAAGAAAGTGAGGGAGTCGTTGGGAATGAAGCCGGAGACGTTATTATAAAGCCAGAGATTCATCAGAAATAAGAGGAAGTAGCGGATGGCAAAGCATCGGAGTTTGACACTTGATTTTTTTTTGCTCCTCTTGGCCAATTTAACCATTAACCAACATGATCAGTGCCTACCCACAACAAAGTGGTGGTTCATGGTGATGCAGCTACCCTAAAAAATTAGAAATTTCTACCCCAACCATCATGTTTAATTTTTCCTTTAAGTAAATCTCTTTCTGAACTCAAACCCACAGCAACAACGATATTGTCTTATTGTAAAACTTATCAGTTTTGCAACGTAATCTGTAATGGGTTTCAAATGGAGATCAACTGGGTGCAGAGTGTTCAGGGGGAGAAACGTTTTATCTCTCATCCCGATCTTTGTCGAAGAAATCCTCGCAGCGGATGCTCTCTGTTGACAAAATAGGGACCAACTGCAGCAGTTCTACATCTTTATTATTTTACTTCACTGCACCTCACAGATTTCAAGCTTTATAAAAGCTTCTGCTAAGAATCACAGTTGTAGTATCCTGCGTGACTGTGAATCTTTCAGCTGCAGTGTGTTGCAGAGGTGTATATTTTTCCCATTAGTCATCATAGAGCGCATTTATTAAAATACATTTTTGACAAGTAATCTTATCAAACAAGGAGGAGGAGCAAATGTGAATGGAACATTGCTTTTGTTTGCAGAGAATGCAAAAGAGCTTATTATCATGGAGGAGCACAGCTACAATGCAGCGCTTATTAAATTACTCTGTACCATGCTTTTACGTCAGATTTAGGGATGATAAAAGATATCGGTCCTCTGGGCTGAAGACTAATCATTTCAAGTAAAGTGAGGTGAAGGTCATGTTGGCTTCAGTGCAAGCTCCAGGCGGAATGTTTTCAAACGAAAAAAATATCTGGATTTTGAACTACCCAATATATTACATGCTGTCAAGTGCTTACTCTGAGAATAAGGCAGTATTGAAAAGTAAAAAAAGAAAGAAAAACAAAACAACATAAAATAAAGAAAAATAAGAACAAGAGCAATGACAAATGCGTGTTAATAATTTCTATTAACAACTAACAATATGCTCTTGTCTTTGGTCCTTTAAGTACTGCAAATCAAATATACTCAAAGCATCTTTTTTCTAAAGTAACTGGCTGTTATGATATAAACTGGAAAAAATTTTAAAGCCTTTATTAATTAAAATGTACATCATCTGTCAATATTAAGGTTTTGCCTATCAGGACGTAATAAACCACACCGTGTTATTATTTTTACCTTTTTTTTAAAAAACCATAACAGCCAAATTGCACAAGCAGTGTATGGAAAAACCAAGTAGACTAAGGTTTTTCTAGAAGCTTCTGGAATAAACCTTTAGCAGCAATAACTCAAAGTAATTATCATTACTCTTTTTTTGTGGTGTTGCGTCACTTAATTTGATGTTTGTGGACATTTGCTTTGGGGCAGCAGTGATTCATCGATTAACTCGAATAATTCGAATCTAAAAAATTATCGACACAAATTTACTGCTTCGATGCTTCATTTAAACTCTGCAGCGCTCAGTTGTCTCCGTGTATAATTGCTATAACCGCTTTGCTAGCGAGCACCGCCCTTAGCCCTTAGTGATCATTCTGTATCGGAAGGCCCGCCCCCAGGACCGAGGGGCTCCATCGAAATATTTTTTATACTTTAATCCCTGATTAGTGACTAAATATAGACCTGCAGTAGAAACGTATTTTGGAGAATGCTAAACGGAGGCGGTGAGCTCAGATGGCGCAAAAAGAGACGAAGCACATTGGCTAAATACCATTAAAATCTGGGAAACAGCTGGAGGTCCTTCATGAACCACCTGATCAGCAAGTGAAGAAAAGAAAGCAGAGCAGAAAATGCAGTACAGAAGTTAAAATACTCAGATTAACTGTTAACACAAAAGAGTATTTCGTATCCGATGACTCCATTAATTGCTGGAATATACGATAGAATACTCAATTACTAAAATAATTGATAAATGCAGCCATCATTTGCTTCTCTCTCTTAAGGAGAACATAGAACACTTTGGCATAGACAGGAGTTCCTAGCTAATTCATTGACTGCAGGTTTCCTCGGTCCTGTGGCTGCAAAACGAGCCAAAATCATCATCCCTCCACCACTGTGCTTGATGCTTGGTGTGAGGTGAAGATTATGTCCCGGGAAGTGAAACCTTAGAGTTTACTTTCTTTAATCTATTCCTGGGACATGTGCACCTTGTCCAGTCTCCCTGCATCACTGATAACTGTGGGAGGGGGAAACAAAAAATTGCAATTGCAACCGGCTGTTAGAATTTGTTTTGACAGCAGCAGCACAACGAAAATTATGTGAGCAAATGTTCGACGTCAGTGTTCGAGGGTTAAGTGAAAACACTCACTCTGAGTCAGACATGTCAAACCCACAGGTAACCGAGTCAGTCCATTGACGCACGTTTTCTTTTAAAAAAAATCAGGTGAGATGATAATTACTGTATTGAGTACACACTTAGTTTTGAATATTTAGTCCCTAATTGCCAATGATCACCTCTAACTTTTACTGCCTGTGTAGATTGGAGGTCACAACAGGTCAAGTGTATGGGGAGGTGTAAGAGACAATAATTATTGATGTTGTTGCTGTTCCTGTGTGTCACCAATAAATGTTGAGATGTCATAGAATATATTATACACGATTCAATATGCAGTGCATTCAATAGAGCTGCTTTTTTAGTATAGTCCTCCTCTTCGATCTATCTTTCTTTTGTCCTTCATTGCTCCCTCCGCTATCTCCTTTATTCTATCTTTTCATGACATTCTCTATAATCCATTCATTCATCAGCTGAATAACATAGAGGCAGAAACACATTTAATAAGGGAACTTGGAAAGGGGGACTTAATATGAACTTTAAGCTCAATGAAGCAGACGTCTCCATTTCTAATCCTAGTTATTTCAATATTAATATACTGTCAGAATGATCTAATAAAACTGGCTACATTCGCAGACAACTGGTATATTACCTAAAATTAAGAAGCTATTTAACGGACCTTTGAGGCCTACACATTTTAATTAAAACTGAGTTATATAACATATCCTGTATACATTTTATCTTAAACCAGAATGTGCAGCGGGAGAAAAATTCAGAGCAAGAATGAACAATTTTACTTTGACTCAGATTAAAGCTGCTTAGTGCCACTTTGTACTTGTACTTCTTGCTGATACCCTGTTGGTAAGATTACCTGGATATTGGAAAAATATTTGTTGTTTTTCTTTGGGGGGATTTGGGGACAGTTGCATCAATAGTTTGTATTAATATGATCCGGCAACTCCATGCATCAGATGCCTTTAGCTGCCACTCTCCCCACCCCGAAGGGGCACCCACAGGACAAATGTCTGACATTCAGCATTCAGTCTCCTGAACGTGTGTCTAAAGTGACTTGAAAGTTGAAGTGTCTATAAAGCCAATCAGGCTAAATGTATCAGAACAGCACGACTTCAGCTCCGCGTGGCATCGATGGACGGATCCACACCAGTGCTCCAAAAAATATCCGCTCATGTGGTGGCTCGCTGTCTAACACACATAAGCTCCAATACATGTTGGATTAGATTGCGATGCTGACTGAGAAAGCAGAAGTATCTGATTCACATCATTTTCATTTCCATCAAACTGTTCAGTGACCCGGCGTTGCCCCCATGGATGGGAAATTTCCATTCTAAAAGAGACCAGCCTCATCACGATGTGATGGGTCTGAACAGCTTTGTAATGATTCTGAACAGACAAGCGGACCCAAACAATGCCAGTGCGCCCCTAAAGCCACGGAAACCCCAAACCAGCTGTTCCCCTTTAACATGAGACTGGCTTCATAGAATAAAGTGCTGCAGCATCATTTGCAATGGATAGACAACATCTAAAACCAATGCATTAAAAAATAATGAATGTATTCTCCACAGAGCCAAGTTTTTAAAATGTTCCATCGATCCTCATTACGTAGACGGCCTTTTCTGGAACATTTTAATCTCTTTAGCATTTCAGGGCTTAACTATAACAGAGAACCAGGCCGGGCGTTGTTATGTGGTCAGACGTACACTTGGGTGAACTCAAAAAGGAAAATATTCTGATAATGAACTGTTTAAAACGGTGCTATAGATCTTAAAACAAACACAGAACAGCAGACATAAGAAACCGTTGCAAAAAAAGAAAAAGGCTTTTGAGTCCAGATATCCGTGACAGCGGTGTAACAGTACGTTACCATATTTTCGATATGTTTCCAAATAAAACATGACAATCTCATTGGCTTTTTTCTGCTTGAGAGATTCAAGTCTTCAAGGTTGAGCAAATTAATTTAAGAGTCACTGTATGTGTGCAGCTGTAGCTTTTCTCTGCCCCATTTACTATATTGAATGAGCCATCAGTGTGGGTTTGGCAGCTGACATAAGGTGGTGTGTGCTTGCTTGTTGTGAGAGCCTGGGAAGAAAGCACATCACAGTTGACTGCGGAATGCTACCGAGCACGGTGATAGGATTGGAAACTCCTTTTTAGAGATACTAAAGTTTCTTACATGCATCTGAAATCCAAAAGCTTGTACTAATTTGTCATATCACTCAGTGTGGTAAGCTTTCCTCCCCTCGCTCGCTGATGGGAATTAATGCCACTGTACCTTCATATTCCTTGCTGAGCACTGACAAATGAATCATAATCCCAAATAAAATCCGGGAAGGTGGAGACGAGAATTAATTCATGCTAAAAATGCGTCCATGAACTAGTGGAAGATTAATCTGAAATAACTGTAGTCGCCTTCGAATTTAGCTGAATAATTCTATTCATTGCATTCCTCTATAAATCAGTTCCCCTGTAATGATTCTTACAAAAAGTTTCTTTTTAAGATACTTTGAAGCCAACTTCAGCCGTCAGAGGAAACGTGCCATCACATGCTGTGTGTGTCGTAGCTGTTTCCACTGCCGAGGCCCTCAGCCATCTACAGTGCATTTACACTCAGCCTGGGCCGAGCTTTGATCCAGATCAGGTGTTTTTGTTTTCATTTTTATTTAAGCCACTTCTCGCTGCATAACACATCCTAATATTGTCTCTCATGCAGGCACAGCCAGAAGCACAGAGCGGTTTTTAGGTTAGCATCAGCTAAATCAGATATTTCTTACATTTTTAGTTTTAAATCTTATGCAGTTATTTCACAGTGTGTCTTTTTTTTTTTTGAAAGAAGACCAGCTGTAAGCTTAAATACTTTTAAAATGATGAATATTATCTTTGGAGGAGCAGGGGGTGGGGTGGTAGATTCATCTCTGCCTTTTGAGATCATTTAAGGACTTATTAGATTCAAGAAGACTCTCACTGATTAAGAATGTTCCTGATAATTCCCTCAGTTTTGAGCACTTGAAAAGAAGGCAGCTGGATTCTTTTCGGGTCATGAAGATGCTTCACCTCCACCCAAAGAGGCTTCTTTCGTTTTGAAACAGCTGATGCAGAGTCCCAGGTATTTAACCCGTAGTGGAGTTGTTCCCTTGATGTGGCCCACCTGGGAAAGGTGATTCACATCGACCCCAGCAGCTTGCATTATGGTGAGGTAATTGGTGCGCTCCATTTGAGGTCAGACTCAACTCAGAGTCTCACCATCCCTGCCGTCACAATCCAAGACGAAGAGTAGTGACCGTAAAGCTCGTAAACTGCACTGCCCCCGAGTGGCTCCGTGTTGCTATGGAGGCAAACAAATGCTGTTTTCCTGACTTTACTAGCGTCACTAACAGCCCCTACATCTGACCTCTGGGGCAAACAGAATGCAGCAAATGCATCACAAAGGATTCGCACTTTGGCCCCTATGATGATAATGACCCACCATTTGGTATCACACCTTGACCAGTATACCCACGGCATTGGTCGCTTCACGTAAAGTCACCACGCAGTTTTGCGCTCGCCATTGTGACACATGTAGCTGCTGGAGCATTCTCCTGATTGATAGGTGTCATCACTCAGACATTACCTCCACATCAGCACAGATAATGGGGGGGAAATAACTCACAACTGAAAGCAAAGCAATGAAAGCAAAGAAACTGCAAAATATTTATAGTTTTTTCCACAAAGTCTCATCTTTTCAAGTTCTTGCAACGTGTCCCTGTGTTTAAGCTGCGAATGTCAGAGCTTCTGTACTGATAAAGCATTAAAATGATGGCAAAAACTGTCACAGTTATACACTCGTGTCTTCAATCAGGCGGCAGCGGCACAATGCGCCACGTTACAAAAATTGAGAGGTGCATGACCTCCAGATACGTGACGTCAATTAGATGATGAATTTGTCATACAGCACCTCTACGTGATGCACCGCGTGGCAGGTACAAATGCCCCTTATTGACTCTCAGTGACCCTCAGGACCACCTTCATAGGAGACAACCCCTCTAATGCCTCGGACTCTCCACCAGTTGTTTTCAGAACTGAAAAAAGTGTCTTGAAGGTGAAACATTTTGATGGATCAAAAATGATCCAAGACTACCATGACCTTAGTGCTGACCTACAGACATATTCCTGATCTATCCGGCCTTCTAGCTTGCTGGTTTAGAACATCCTGTCACAACATGGGGTACTTCCATCTGACCTAACATGTACTCGACCTCATACATTAAGAAAATATTAACGATTGCTTTAACCAAATGCGGACTTGGATTAAATCTTACACCGTAGGGAATATGAAATGGGTGCAGACTTGAAACAGAAGCAGACTGCCTGGAAAAAGAAGAAAAAGACTATTTGAAGAATTCCGATTAATTGTTAATAGTCTCTATATGCATCCATATTTGTGTATATTTGGCTTGGGGGGAAAAAAAATCACACACATCTGACAACATGATTAGCAAATCTGGAGAACTTCCAAAGCACACTGGCTAAATATCTCGTCTCTTTGATCTTTGGGAACCTCTAATATTCTCTGTTTTCCAATTAGACATCAACTTAACAGCCGGCTCTGTTCTGCTTTGCTTTTTTTTTTCTGTTTATTTACTGTCTACAATTAAAGTTACCTCTGGGGCAATCAATACAGTCAGTACCTCATGTTGGAATTATAAAAGCTTTTCACAACATAAGCTCTTCTCTGGCTTGGCTTTCTCACCTCTGTATCCCTAATCCTCACTTTTGAGACTCCCATCCTCCCTAACTCAGCCTGCCCTTCTACTCAGTGTTGCAGGGGAATGCCTGTGAGGATCAATACAGTGCATAGGGAATGATTACCTTACCCTTAAGACTGCAGACTTCACACATGAAGCTGCATCACAGGTTAGCCAGGGAGGAATTGTGTAATCCAGTGGGCCTTACTGTTGGAACATTTAAGCAGCCCAAGAGAGAATAGTGCTGCTCTCTTTGTCCTTGTCATTATTAGATCAAGGGCTTGAAAGTACCCCGCTCCCTTTTTGGCTGTATTGGCTTTAACAATAAAAAGAAATGCTTATTTGGAAGTGCAAAGAGCCACATCTGCTTCAATATCTGTCTGACAGCCTCTGTTGGTGCTTTCAGCTGTTTGTGGGTTCAATAAAGCACATCTGTGTGGTGCTTAGGACTGAACACGTGCTTCAGGGTTGCTTACATGTCCTTTCTGTCACGAACAAGGTTGATGAGAGATCACAAAGGTTTGGTCAAAATTGTGAATTGGTGCAAAGAAGTGAGGCAAATAAGATCTTTTTTAAATGTGAAAATCTGTTGTCAGATTGACTCGTTCTGTGCGCTTCTTTTTTGCAGATATGACTGTAATATCATTATTGTGTTATTGCAGTATTGTCCTAGAGTGCAGCAACGGGTACAGTAGTACAATCTGTTTCAACATAGCCTTTGTTCAGGCAGAAGTCATCAACAACAGTTGGCACATCTATAAATAGTTTGCTTTGCCTCGTATGGCCTTATTTATTTTTATTGTTTATTGGGAAATCTGTGCGCTAACTCTTCTTTTAAACTCTGCAAAAGGCATTTAAAATCTAGCTTACAGCTTACCTTTGGACCTTTTGAGGTTATTTATTGGACTTTTTAAATTGAAAACGAAAAATAGAAAAATAGAGTTCATGACCTCCTCGGTCATAACTGGAATTTTGAAATAAGAAAAAGCGTACTTGACTCAGCATGGCCTGTTCCTGACTGGCTAAAGTGTTGACATTTAAAGTTTGACTTCTTTAGTATATAAAGTAAATCTGAATGGACCATGACAAATAATACTGTTGCTGGTAATGTCTGAATGTCAGTGTTGAGTGACCATTCCTGAATGCATTTCAAAGACAGCTTAAAAAGAGGAGGCCACCTTTTTAAGACAAAATTGAGATGCTCCCAATCTTAATATGTTATATTACCGTATTTTCCGGACTATAAGTTGCTGTTTTTTTCATAGTTTGGCGGGGCTGCGTCTAATACTCTGGAACAACGTATATGTGAAATTATTAACACTATGTTAAGAGTCATTACTTTATTTTGATGACACATTACTCATTTGTTACGGTAGCTGGAGAATTCTGGTCGTCACTTCGGTACGTCAAACAGTCATTACCTTCTTGTGACTGTGTCGTCTTCGCCCGCAAAGTTCATATGGGGGAGATGTGCTTTATGAAGCCTTTTATGTTCAATAAATATGCCTGAAGGCTAAAGAGAAGCGGAGTCATGTCTCGTTTATCCTCCGCACGCAAGAGGATAGAGAAGGCTGCGCAACTCAGCTCAACACATTATTATATAATTTCACGTGTTCGTTATTTTCACACTGACAACCGAAACCATCCTGTCGGGATTCAGAAAGGCCGGAATAATTAGAACTGCTACGACCAGTCTAATAAAAGCGACGCAGCG
>VOQJ01005099.1:57353-86378 GCA_015052665.1 Apistogramma diplotaenia
GGGGGTGCGGGATATAAATTGAACCGTAGAACAATGGAGCCAGGGTTATTTTTTTTTTTGTGTGTGTGTGTGTGTGTGTGTGTGTGTGTGTGTGTGTGTGTGTGTGTGTGTGTGTGTGTGTGTGTGTAGATCCGTAATGCCAAACTCACATCAACCAGCCAGACGTCATTCACTCTGGTGTCTTTAAATCTATGAAACAGACAAAAAAAAATAAAACATCATTAAAAAATTGCTGTAATAATTAGACAAAAAGAACATCAAATAAAGCACTTAACACATAAAGCATAACAATATATACATTATTCTAATTAAGATCAAATTAAATACCAAAAAAGATTGTGAGGAGGTCGTATAGGTAGATTTCTGAAAGTGTCTTGTTTGGTCCCAACACTAAACATGAGCATCATATTCTCTCTGTTAAATTGCTTAAAGCTGGGGGGGGGGCAGATTATTATTATTTGCATATTATTTTCTACCCATCAAATGGCTAATCTATAGATGATCATAGGCAAAAAGCTGAGAAATGTTCCAACACAAAGACAGGCCTATTAGGATGTAACACAAACACACATGCACACGAGAGAGATGATCTACAGAGACTTTTCACCACAGGCATCCAATTTGCAAGTGAAGGGGAAAAAAGAAAAAGCACAGTGCAACTAGAAAGCAAAGCTATCAAGATCACCACCATCTCTTTTTAATTCGTTTAACGCAGCCTTGTGATGTGGGTACATTTTACCATGCAGCGTTTGCCCAAATTAGAGCACTGCAAAAGAACAGGAAGCAGGAAGAGACATGCAAACACCGAGCCACTTTACATCCACGCGGAAAGCTAAACTCGGAAGTTGCTGTACATGATGATATTTTAGAGAGGCAGGAAAAGCAGGAAGCTGAATCAGTGAATCGGAGTACACAGCAGTGCATCACTTACGTGTCATCTAGGTCTTCAACAAATGCAAGCACTGCTGAAGTCAGGAAAGCCGCTATAACTGTAACGGCAAAACAAAACACTGAAATCAGACAAGGTGTTTGTTTGTCTCAGAGTGAAGCACAGCTTTGGGGTTTCTATAGCCCTTCAGCCTCATGACTGACTGAAGCATCACCAGCTAAAGCTGTCGCCCTCCTCGGCTAACTGTGCTTCAGTTTGAGCCGCGGTTTCACGAACAGCAGCTTTAAGGGGCGTTTAAACTGATGCCGGGACGCTGTGTGTAGTTTGGTGTTATTTACGCATTAAATATAAAAGTGAACATACCTCCATAAGCCAGGGAAGCTTTTACTTCTGCCATTGCTTCGAGTGGGAACAGCAAGCAGGAAACACAACCGTTAAATCAACCCCCTCCGCGCATGCGCAGAGTTACGCAGCCGCCTGAAGGGTTCACCAAACTGTTTATTCTTTATCTCGTTTTTTATTTTATTCTGTTATAAGTTTTCTTTTAATGGTGTATTAACGGCTTGTACTTTCGACTTATCACCACTTACTACCAATTTTATCGCGAGGTCTCATCAATATTTACGCCATGTGTACTGTGCATTTTTCTGCTTTATGAATGTCAATAAATCTAAAAATATCAGTATTTATATTATAATGATAAAATGCAAGTCGAGGTTGCGGTTGTTTGTGCTTAATAATTACCACTGAATCATTTAAAAAAAATCTTTGAGGAGCGATAATTTCTTATTTTTAATGAATTGCTCATTTTTTGATGATTACTGATTCTCACCACGAGGTGTCGCTCTAAGATCAAGGGCAGCGGGCCAAGTTCCTTCAACGTCTGTGTGCTTTCCTAGAATGAAGAACGCTGTAACAATATTAAAAGGTACATTTATAATGTTTACAACAAACACCATCAACATTATGATATAGTCTCTCTCTCTTTACAAACACAAATAAACAAATTGGGGGCCACATCGATCTATATTACTATGATTCATTGTACTATGAGTTATTAGGGTGTCGTACCCTGGCAACGTCGTCAGATTCGTAAGAAATTTTTATTATTTATTTCTCTCATTTTCAAAAAGAAAAATTTCCTCTGGATCGGAGTGGTTAATGTACCCTGTGTTCGTTTCATGTGCTTATGATATATTATGATATATTTTCATACCTAACTGTGCTGATTGTAGCTACGTTGCCTCCAGGTTACCTACAGTCTTTAGCTGCTATTGTACGACCCTGAACTATTCACTTCATGCACAAAAAACATTAAAGGCCATTTCGTTTGTTGAAAACATATTTATTTGTTTTGAGAAGCTTTCCAGTAATAACTTGTATCTAATACTGAATATCTTTAAGGTTATCAAACATGTTTGCACATGGACTTCATCTTAGAAGTTTATAGTTAAGATTCATATTTACACAACAAAGTGTCATCTCACATATGACTCACGCACAAAAACATACAATACATTCCAAAGGCATAGAATGGTTAGCTTCACAGAGTGTTGCTGAAATTTACAAAATAAATAAAAATGTTTTATTCTTCTTGTCTTCATTTGTCTCTTCAAACCTCCAGCTGGCACACCAGGCATATAGATATGTTTTCTGCACTGTGTTGAACATGCTGAGTACCATTTCATAATTTCAGAGAACCTGTGGCAGAATATTCAAGAAACACTGAATCTCATGGCAGAGGTTTTGCTGGATCTTTGATCATCAAATATGAACTCCTGTGGTCTTTCATCAACATCAAACAGTTCCTTGGAGGACAAAATTCAATCTTGGTAGAGAAACTTCAGTGGGAAATCCTAGTTTCTTCTTACCTTAAACAGAAATGTTTATGTACAAATTCAACATGTCATTCTGGGTCAAAGGCAAGAAGAGAGAAAAAAAAACCGCATGAAATACTTTTGTACCCTTTGAAAGAGCCGTACTTTCTCACGGGGTGAATAGTGATCATGACTGTGTTACTAAACAGATTCATGTGGAGGATCGCTCGACTGAAGCCGCATGTGCCAAGTTTGTGAGGGCTGAATGCCTTTGCATTCGGAAGGGCAGGAACCTGCACACAAGCTGTTAACTTACACTGTAGGGGCACAACGACTCCTGTGGTGACAAAACAAAAAGACAGCTAACCCAACACAAATACTATATCCATTTTTAGCATTTCAGTCACATTGAAAGCATGTGCAGTGCTCCACTGAGCTCTCAGTTTCAGAAGTAGAAGTGCCCTCCTGACAGTGGGAGAGCCCATAAAACGAACAAAGGTGTGAATTTTAATCAGGTGTTTGCCTTTTTTCCACACAGCTTTTCCTAAAGAAAGTCGTATCACAGCAAAGTCGTTTGTCTTCTTTACATAAAGAGAGGACTTGTTCTGCCATCACAGGCCAAGCTGTAGACTCCCACATTCAGCTGTCCGAACCCACTCGTCATCTTACGAAAATGACCTCAGTGGACCCGGTAAACAAAGCTTTCTTTGCCCCATTTAATAGCTCATCAGATGGCAACACCAGCAGTGACGTGATTCAGTTTTCCCTCAGTCTCTGCTCCAATTATTTCTTTTTAGAAAAAAAAATAGCATTATTATAAGCTATGTGTCTAGTGTCTAAATCATAATTCAGACGAAGCAAAATAACCAAACTTTATATTTTCTTTGCGTTATTTAAACTGACAGTGGTCCGAGACCCAAGTGAAACATAAAAATGAACCTCCTGCTGATGCTGTTGGGGCATGAAATCGCATAATTCTTGCTCAATCCACCACCTGGGCTACTGCAGATTGGATGTCAAGATACCAATGCCCCCCCCCCCCCCCATTCCCCCAAAAGGTTTGTCTGTGTGGAGTGCTCTTTGAGTGGTCAAATAGCACTACAGAAGTACTGCACACACACCGACGCCCCTTTAATTTAGCAATTTGTCACAGGGAACATTTCTAAAAGCAGCTAAATTCCACAGTCGCCTGTTATCAGAACACATGGACTCTAGCTTCAGGCTTTCGGCGCACCGTCATACCAAAGAACCTGCTGCGTGTCAGAGCAACAAAATAAGAGTTATCCTCCGAGTTTTAAGCTTTAACAAAAACCAAAACTTGCTTAATGCTGGTGGAAACTGCACCATAAACGAAAATCAAACACAAAATCGTTTTTTCCATAGTCCCACAGGAATAAAACTCCAGAGTGGTAATACGTCAGGAAGCAGAGAAGACGGAAGAGCTTATAGAGGCATCACGGATCTCTTCGGTCCATAAGAGAATAAATGAAACAAGATAAAAACAACTTAGTATAAATCAAACAGAGCTGTAAAAGCCTAAATGCTTCAACAAGTTACTTTGTTTCCAAATTTCAGCTGATGTGTAGTCGTCCTCCAAACCACAGATTTCAGCTCTTACGCAGGACATGTATAGTGTGGCTGCCACAGGCACATCACCTGAAAGCATTCTGAAATCCCTCTGAAGACAAAAAAAAAGTAAGGCTCTGGATGAGGCACATCGGTGACATCACGCGAAGCGGACAAAAACAAAGGCATGCTGCTGTTGCGCTCTTGTAATATGTTCTGTACACCCAGCGGCCTCCAAGATCACCAACAGTTACTTAAAAGGGCCTCAAAGTTGCTGGAATAAGCAGCAGCTACACCGCGTGCAGCATTGCATAGTTTAATTCCACTGACGGGTACGTATCACTCATTGACAGCATGACAAGCCATCATCGACAAGCATCTGGCTCATTCCAGGATGTCGGTTTCAAATGGGACCAGATGGTAGTAGGACAGGTTGGTGACATACGCTTCTGTTTCTTCATCACAGACATCTGTTTCCAATGGCAAGAACTCTGTTCCATCTTCATACCTGGTAACAAAATGAAAAGACAAGATGGATCTGTGTGATTGATGCAATGGTAAAGCCTGGTGTTAACTGTAAACATCCAAGCACAGAGGGGTGCTTTCATTTATGCATTACTTCAAAATGTTGTTCTTCTGTTCAGTACCAAGAGGAATGTGTTCCTCTTCTGCTTCCTACACACACCCAGGGAAGGAAGAACTGCACAGACATACTTCCTGTGCTGTATGAGGCGGGTAAAGGGTCCTGGGGTAGGTTCACATTCAAGGGCCTCTTTACTCACCAAAGCATTTACTACACACTCAAAGACAAGCACGGAAATGCTTGGATTTGAGCAAAAACGAGACAGGAGTTTCTCACTCTGGGCAGACTTCTGGTTCAAGAACTGAGTGTAAAGGCACACATGGTAACGGCTGGACCGGAGAAGAAGTAGCAGAAATGTCGGTGCATGGTCCTAATACTCACGTGTGCTCTACAGAATCAGTCGATGAAGGTCTCTCTTTTTCTTCGGGGATGCTGTGATCAAACACGATGGTTTCTGTATTGGCAAGACAGAATCCGTTGGACCGCATGATTTCTGCAAGATGCAGAGAAAAAGATTACATCACCCTTTAAGATGTCGTGAAAATCGCAGCGTCAGAATAGTGTTTATATTCACATTAAACAAGTATATGTACCTGAGATCTTGATTGGACTCTGAAAGCACGGTTGGATTCTGTGGACGTTGTCGTCCCTTAACACCTGGTCCAGGGGGGAGCGCTCAAAGAAAGTCAGCATCACCTCTGACCTGGAATACTACAGGGGGGGGTTGTGACGTTGAGCTTATCTTCTCATGTCAGAATTTTTCACAAGTCTAATATGCCATGCTTGGGAACTACTACTGTTGCTTTAGACAAACTACCAACCTTGCATGGCATGTTAATTGCATTCTTCAGTAGCCTTTCCACTTCATTTAGCTTCTCCTCAATGTCAGTTGCCTCTTTGATTTTCACCAGCCCTGAAAGAAGCAAAAAGTATAAGTGAAGCAATCTGGAATCACTGATTGCAGCACTTCTAGCATATCCTTTGGGGTTTTCGGGGTGCGAGGTAGACCCTCCATGGAGCAATTTTTTTCCCAGGAAGAGACACAAATCCCTTTGAAGTTGGATGGACTAAAGTTTTTTGCAGACATTCTGGTGCCTTTGGAATAGATGTTTCTGGTGAGCCCTTAACTTATCCTTTACCACCATCAACAGATTATGATTTAAAAATCCAGAGTAATTTAGTTTATATAAATACAAGCATTGGGATTCATAGTCCCATAATAATCAGCCCTCATAAGATATTATAATATAAACATGTTAAAATACTAAATTATGTTAGTAAGAATTCTACCTGCAGTGAATAAGCACTTTGGCATTATCAACTCTTAAATATAGAGTCTGATGTACAAAGAAACTTTCCCACAATCAAAAGGCCAAGTGCAAGTATTTCTGCACCTAGAACATGAAAAAGGGCAAACTATATGACCTTTACTGTCATCACTGTGTTAGCTATCGGTAGGTCAAGACACAAAAGCCTGACAAATTTTAATTCATCCCAGGTCTTGAAAAAGATTGCCTCAAATGCAAGGAAAAAGGCAAAGGCTCCTTTTTATTATGGTAACCCTTTTCCTTACAATACCCCGCGATATTTACCTCACGTAGGAGGAGAAAATAGACCACATATCATTGTCTTTAGGGCAAGTGCACATTGCACAGTACACACTAATACTCAAAAACCGCCACTGTAATTGCTGGCATTTGTATAGCAGCAGTAATAACAGAGGGAAGTAATAATAGGTGGTAGAGCGGCTGCAGAACAATGTCTGCGATAGCACGTCAGCCCTGCATAAAACCAAGAATGCAATTTAAAAAAGCAGTGGGAGCGTGAAATCAGCATATTTGGTAATAGAAGGCTATTGCCAGTATGAGCGAGCAGTCAGCAGAGCATCATTTACGGCCAGCGTGCTGACAAAGGGATGTGGTGAGGGGAATAACGATGGAGTCTGAACTAACTGGTACAAAGTGTAGTCACACAGCGGTCAGAGTTACATGGAAGCACTGAGTAAGAGAGCCTAAGACGACACTATGCACACTCACAGCCTCATCCATTTATAATGGCCCACAGTGATGACATCATATCCTGGGGGCTGCGAGGATTCATTTGGCAGTTAAATCATAACTTGGTGCCCAATGTGAAGCATAAGTTGCCCTCTCCTACTGCAGCATCTGTTTGGTTCATAACAGAACAGCTACAAGTTCACTTTGAGATGTTTTCGTGTTGTCTTGGATAAAATAAGACCACCCCAGATTGTTGTAAATCAGAACATAAATTAACTATATTGTGTTACAGGTTTTGCACATTAATTGAAAATAAGCCTCAAGAGGTTTCAAGTCCGAGTCAGCAGCTGACATCTTAAATGCAAACAAAGCCTGGACGAGCACGTCACCGCGGAGACTTTGAACTACACCCAGTCTCGTTAGTTATCATCCTCGGGGACAGATTAGCGAAGTCTGTGTCCACTTAGAGAGAGCAGTAACGTCATGAATCAAGTAAAATACAAGTTATTATATGCGTGCAAACAGTGGAAACAGGGTAGGGAGGAATTACAAAGAATGAATCATAAAGTTTGCTATAAACAACATTATATTTCTTCAGAGTCTTATTTATCACTTTACTGTGTCTTTGTACATAAATCCACAGTGGGAACTAGACAACATCTTTGGGTGGGGTGGGGGTGACAGTCATGGGCCAGCTGTTACTGCATAATCTGGTAAACTGTGTATAACACCAAGACTCAGACCTGTTTCATGTGCCAAATAGAAGTGTGTGTGTTTCTTGCACCAGCCTTCACACACTGCCAGTCGTGTAAGTTTTAACCAGTGTTAATCTGGTGCGTGTACTGTGATGATGTGTCTAATTAGAGAGCGCAACTTTGGCACAGTTGTTAGTGTTAATCAAAAGGCGAGACTTCATGTACTGTAAGCATGCTATTGTATACAAATGCTGATTAATGTTTATTATAATCACACACAAAAAAAGGCCTTATAACGAGAAAAACATTAATTAAAGAAAGCGTCGTGATTTTGGAGAGGATCGTGTACAACACGTCCACTAATTAGCTTTGGAAATCACTCTGACCCATCAGTCTTCACAGCAACATTGCTCTGCTGCGTTACCAGTGGCATGTGTCTCCAGAGAGCATCCGGGCTGTCTAATTTTCTGTGCTGGCTAGAATTACATGCTTGTAAACTGATTTTTTTTCTGCTTGAACTTTCTGGCTAAAGTCACCGATGCACTATAAATAATTGAACAACACTGTCATTGGTTGTAAAGAGCAAAATCTCCTACAGCGAAGCTATTTTTGCTTTAGCCTACAGTGGCCTCACAGTCAGCTATTTTGGCTCGTTATAGTTATATTTTAGTATTTACTGTACTTAGGGCTACAAGATGATAAAAAATGACCACAACAGTAGTTTCACTCATTATAAAGGCACTATGTTATATTAGCTTATGACAGCATGCCATATTGACGAGAAACTTTATATTAGAAGCCTACGCTTAGCAGGAACTCACATCTTCCTCATGCGCATTATCTAATCAGCCAGTGTTGTAAGAGCCACATTTCACAGCTATCTTCTGCGTGGATCTGAACGCTCCAGTCAGCAGCACAGTGCTTAATCATTCAACCACTAACACACCACAATTTGTCAACACACTATTCTGGGTGCCTCAGTCATCAGGCCCAGGGCACTGTCAGAAAGAGAATGCTACTTTTAGTAGCAAGAAGTTGCTCTATTGCCATTTGTTGCTATATGACATATTAATCTCCACAGAGTGCTCCGTATTTCCTGTAAAAAATCTTCCACAGCTGCTGCAGCAGGGAGCAGAACCTGACAGTTAGCAGGAGCGATTTCGGATGCCGTCTGTGTCTCTGCATTCCCTGATCACATCTACCTCGCTGCCTGTCTCTATGCACACGGGGTCACATGTAAGGTAAGTGTGATGAGGCCCTGGCAGACCAGCGGGACTAAATATGGGAAGTCCACTCCTCCGCAGTCGCCCTCTTTCTCGTCATGACATAAGGCTGAAAAGCTCTGCACGCCTTCCTTGTTGCCTAGGCACAGCGCAGAAACAGGAAAACATGACCAGAGCCAGAAACTGTAGCAAAGTAGACTGAGAAAGGGAAGAGCTATGCTTTTTATTTTATTTCCTCAAGACCCTCAATCAGGGCAGCAATTAGAAAAGATGCAAATGAGATACTGAATAGGGAAAGGAATGAAATAAATCCCCATTAGGGAATGTTTTTCCTTCAGCTTTATTTATCACTGAGCTATAATCAGCATAGGAAGGGTGACAGACAGAATAAAGAAGTGAAAAGTGAGTCATGAGATCAAAAACGTCTCGTCCCAAAATGCATTCCACACCGCACCGGCTGAGGCAAAGCAGCTAGCTGTCGACAGCTCTGTCGAGTGCTTTAGTGCCTGACCAGGAAGCCAAGCTTTCCAGTCACTGCTAAAGGGATGTTTCCAAAACACTGCTGCGAGCTCAGTGAGTGCAGACAAAAGCAAAGTGCCAAGGAGATTGTGGGGGAGATCAGACACACGGGAGAGGCCAGGAGTTCTGCCAGATTTGTGACAATAGCAGGGTATCCAGACCCTGAGTGCTCAGGGTTCAGCCAACATGTACCAAAACGCGGGTTTCTAAACTTTACTGTTCACTTCACAAAAATGTCACCTTTTCATGACAGTTCTTGTGGTATTTGCTCAAAATGGAGGGATTTTAAATCAGGCCCACTATAGTCAGTCATTTATATTTAGTTGGATCACTCTCCCACACTTGCATGTGCATGAAAAAACGATTAAAAGACAGATGTGGAGAGAGCAGTGGAAGGACCCATCAGTGACAAAGATTAAGCCAGACACAGGTGGAGTTAGAGTGTAGCTAAGATGCAAATGCACAGCAACTGTGGGAAAAAATGGATGTTTCCAAAGCACAGCTATAAGCTTGATCCTGCTGTAAAACATGATCAAAACCAACCTAAATAGCAGGACCTGTATGGATGATTATATTAAGGTATCAGTGCAGCTAAGCTTTAATTTGTGGTCTGCTCATAGTGAGGCTATGCTTGACTTTTGACTTTGATCTTTTAACCTTTAGTTTCACATCAAAAAAAAAGTTAAAATCATCAAATGTGGATATATGTGATGGCAAAATATTGTAACCAATAACTGTGATGTTAACCTAAAACTCCACCTCTGTGCATGACATGTGGGCTTCACATCGCAGTGAGCTGATACTGTATCTCATCTGCTTCCTGCAGAACTGCGTGATTTTATCCCTTGTAATAAAAATGTGCATAAGAAACGGAAATGCTTTTGCCGTGGCCTTTGATCTAAGTTTTAAGGTACCAGAAAAGACAAGCTTGCTCCAGCAGCAAGCTTGTGATGTGAGATATAAAGAACAGATTTCCACATGGAAGTCTGTGTTGGCACTTAAGGATCCCCACAGGGAATCTGGCTCCGTGGCCACAGAGACTTGAGAGCAAGCCTTACACATATGTGCAATCTTTTAGCTCCTAAATTTTGACAGATATTAGAAACATGCTGTCAGCATCTTGATCTCACAAGTTATGCAACAGCGCTAACACTGCAACATGCTGAAGTACATTTAATTATAAAGCACAGTATTTCAAATTAAAACTGAACCCTACTAAACTTTATGAGCACCCACATTTAATAACCCCTTTTATGGCTTGATGCTTATATATTTTACACGTACTGTCTACTAGATGTGACTGCAGTGCACAAAAATGCACAAACACAACAACTTCTGTGCTGTCTGATGCTAAATGTAAACAGGAATGTGCTTTTCCTGAGGGGATTTCCTGTCCAGAGTCCACCTCAAATTCCAGTTTGGACAATTTTATCAGATATGTGAGATAACAAACTTTCTAATTAGTTTGAAAAGTACATTCATGAATTTTATCAATAAGTTAAAACTGTTTAAAAAGTAGAAAATTCGATTTGAATAACAGAGTCAGTTAATCAAGCAAAAATGCCAAATATTTGCACATTTATTTGTCTGAAATGCAATAATTTGCTTTTTTTTTAAGGCTTTAAAGCAAATAATTCAGCTTTTCTGGCATTTAAAACTCAGTAAATAAAAATAGGAAGGCAATAGTAGTGCTGAGGAGGACAGGGTGGCCAGCTTACTTCCTAAATTATTAAGTGCAGTATCTACTGTACGCCCCTGATCTGCAATACATCCCAAACAGAGATGAGTAATTTGTGTTTCATCATCATTTCCTGCCTTGCAGATTATTAACCGTCACATGTTACCCGCTATCTGACCGACCTTCTATCAGTGGAGATTTGGATAGATCTCTTCTGTCCTCCGGAAAGGACTCCACCAGTCTTTTAAACAGCCGCCCCAGATCGGAGTAACTCCGGTGCAAGTATAAAATGTTCCTGTCAGACCACTCAGTCCGGATCTCGAAAAACTCCTCTTCTTCCCCGCGCTGACTGATGATGAGCCTCCGGATCCCGTTCACCCAGCAGTCCCGGACGAACATGTTGACCAGGGACGTCCCTTCAAACACAGCCGATGCCATTCCCTCCGGCGTCAGTCCCGCATGCTGCGGCGGGCCGGTGAACAGCAGCCCGGGGGGGTGCCGGTGAAGTCACGGAAACGTGAAAATAAAAGACGGCAAGGCAACTTTGGTAACTTTTCCGTCAGCCCCTCTGTCTGAGCGGCCGCTGAGTGTGAGCAAGAGGAGGATGACGGCTCAGCCCATCAGGCGTGATCACAAACGTGGCATGACTTAGAAAAAAAATAGACTTTAGAGCCAGAGATAACGCCCCTGCAGAACTGATGTGGTAATATTGACCCAGCAGCAGCTTGTTTTTGTTTTTTTGCGTCATTTATTGACAAAGCTTCCTAAAAAAAAAAGTTAAAGAAAACTCTTGAAGCATAAACCATATTAAAAAAAGTCACTGCTCCTTCCCTCTTTCAGTTTCCAGAGCATTTTAACCTCACACGTTGCTTTTCTTTCAGCACAGTTTCCTCCCCTCTCCTTCCTCCCTTTTTCCTTCCTCCCTACTTGACAACAGGCTATAATTATGCAAGGAATGCAAAGGGCTGTGAGGACAAAACTGTCCATCTCCTTCCGTATAATCAGGATCGACAGCTTCAGTCACTCATTTTCTCTTATACTCTCAACTAGCTATTAGTGACCCTGCATATGAGGCTGCTGCTGCATATTTCCATAAAAATCTGGACACTTAATCTTGAAATGAGATGCTCGGGAGGGGGGAAATGTGCACAGAAAAGAGTCCAAATAAACACACATTTGAGTGGATCTGAGGTCCAAGTTCTTGGCAGTAAGAAACTTTTTGTGTGTTTTCTTGCAGCTGATTGTGTGTCTTTGTGGTCTCGCAGCTCCATGGGGTCCCGTTGTGGCTTTTGGGAACTGGTTTGTGTCTTTGTGGTCGTTTTGCGTCTGTCTACAATAATTTTGTGTCTCTTTTAAATTACTGCTCCTCTCTGTAGTCATCTGACTGCACTGCATGGAGAACAAGCCACCGCTTTCTGACTCCAAGGAGGGCAATCAAATTCTGGAGCACATTTCTGCAAGATTCTCAATTTCAAACCATTTCATTATGCCTGTCTTTGCAAAGCAGAAAGTTTCACAGTATTGGTCCTGGGATAGAAGAGCATGAAGAGAAGCAGATTTTGTCTGCATTGCTCAAAATTGCACGCCGATGTTTAGCTGAGTGGAGGAGCAGACACCAGTATAAGAGCTTTCCAGGAAGTCCTGGCGAGGTCAAAAAGTGATGATTCAGCTGTAATAAAAGGCACTGGGGGAAAGGACTGTCTGCGAACGATTCTGGTAAGCAATTCGTAAAAATTGAGCACAGGAAACAGCGCGTTAACTGCTGGTTAAAGCAAGCCGTGAAACGCTCCTTAAGGTACAGACACACAAATCCACCTGCACACGGAACGGAAATCTGTACAGAAAATATTTAAACTGTACTATTGAGATTGGTGAAAGAAATTCTGAAATGTAATGTGCACATTCGATTTTATGAGACTGAGCAGATGGTTGGCGCAATGTCTGCCTTCATGCCCCCTTTGTGGCTCACAGTCGTACCTTTGTGAGTGACTTAGGATCATCGTGGCAAACACGAGCACTCCCAGCAAGAAAATTCAGCCAGTCATGAAAATATTACGTTTCAATTTGGCACATTTAAGCTGTCCAAAGAGGATCCCTTCATATCTAACAGTTTGATATCAAGCTGTTTCATAGTTCCCTGTTGTCAATGAGCACTCTTCATTATCATACTGTCTGCACAGAGAAGCTGCCATAATAAAGAAAAGGAAAAAGACTCGAGGGATTCCCGGTTCACTGGAGATCCCACATTGTCAACCGTGGATAGAATTTCATCTTGCACTTCCCGTGAAATGTTTTTCCCTCTAATTTAGTTTTATTATCTTGAAACCTACTTATTTGAAGTGATTTCTTTGTACATGAAACAGCAAATACCCAGCCCATCAAAAGGGAGTGAAAGAGTTACAATGAGTGGTCATAGCAAGGCTGTAATATCCTTTTAAAGTGTAATACTGAGTTGCCACTCCAACAGTAGTGGTCAATCATTGATTTGTAAGATTAATGTTTAAAATGTTTAAAATCCTTGCATAATGGATGGATGGATGGATGGATGGATGGATGGATGGATGGATGGATGGATGGATGGATGGATGGATGGATGGATGGATGGATGGATGGATGGATGGATGGATGGATGGGTGGAAATAACATATTTCAGTGTATCACTCTCATCCATCCATCCATCCATCCATCCATCCATCCATCCATCATCCAATATGGAAAATGTCCAGCTAAAAGAAAGCATTAGAAATACATAGCATGACATGAGTCACACAAAATTAGATGATTGCTTACCTCAGTGGTTGTTTACATGAAGAGCTGGGATAAAACATTGTGTTCCCTCAGTTTGCTGTTCAGGCAGAACCATTAACCTGCATCAGAGCAGTAGCAGAAATTGCACAGTGTAAAGAAAATGACTGTGATTTAATATCATAGTAGGTCAGACCAACACTGGATGCTGAATTGTGATTGATGTGTGTGGATATATCTTCCATCGCTTTCGATCTACCTATTCCATCGATAAGATCTATATCTATACAATAAAAGGGAAACAGGTACAGTAAGTCATTGTTCGAGATTTCCCATGTTAAGTTCAGTGTGGAAGCATGTGTGGTTGCAAGTATAACCTTCAAGATTAACACATGATAAAAGATTACCAGTGGAAGTGATGCTGCTGTGTAGGCTGAGGAACCAGAGTACAGCATTTTTATGTAATTCCTATGCTGGCCCAGTTCAGGTCTGCATCATTTCATCACTATCACTGTCTCTCAACTGTCACTCCACAGGACAGGTGCTGCACAGGTGTAAACGTAACAGTCTTTTGAGCCCAGCCATCAGTGGCAATGTTTTGGTGTTTACCTCTAATGTCCAGTTATGCTTTAATACCCAAACAGTAACCAGAGCATAAATTGTCTAAACTAATGCATGCTTCCACACCAAGTAAGCAAGACAAGTATTCCGGTAGCCTAGCTGATGTTTCAGATGAATAAATCCTCAACAAGCTTTTCAAATTCTTGTTTTTTTTCCCCATAAACTTTCATGCAGTTTAAAAAAAAGAAAACAAAATTGACATATGTCCTCGTCTAGAAGGATTCAGTTTCCCTGAGCTTGTTATTTTAACATGTCCACAATTTTCCACCCAAGACACAAAACCAACTGTGACTTACAGCCACAGCATTCTTGAAGGGCAACATGCTACTACAGGCAAACACACAAACGTGCTAAAAGCCAATGCTAGCATGCTGTGGTTAAGAATGCAATATTTTCACTGGCCAGTATCTCAGTTTAGCATTTAAAATGAATGCTGAGAGCCTTTACTTCTGCTAATCAGCTAAATATATATTCTTAAATATAAAAAAATTGTGGTTTGCACTGCTGCCTCACAGTTGCCTAGCTTTAAATCCACCACCAGGACCTTTCTGTGTGGAACAGTGTGCATGTCCTCCCTGTGTTTATGCGGGTTTTATACTCCGGTTTCCTGCCACCGTCCAAGCACATGCAGTTAGTGGGGGTTAGGTTAATTGGTGATTCTAAATTGGCCGTAGGTGTGAATGTGACGAAAGTGGAAACATTTTCTATTTTTAAAGTCACCTGCTAAAAAATTAGCTAAAATAATGCCAAACTTTATATTTGTTAGAAAACAACTCACGGTGTTGTAACTGTGTCAAGAGTTTCCTACAGACACAGTTTTGTCTCAGCTTTATGCCAAGTGTGGAGATGCGATGAGCTACATATTTCATTTTAAGCACAAATGATCATATTACTTGAACAAACCCGTACAGTGGTATTAGAAAACCCTTTCTCTCTTTGTGTAATAATGGGCTATGTTGGTTTTGAGCAGGGCTTCAATCTGTGGTTCGGCCACATTTGCAGAGTCAGCACATTCTGCCCCCATACCTCACTCCAATATACGTAATAAACTTTATATGGAAAAATAGATTTTTTTTTCCCAGTCGCTCTTAGAGCCCCTTTTCATGCAGAATTCAAGCACATTTGTCTCTCATTACAAGCAAGAACGGGCCAAAACTCCGTGTGGGGAAAAGTAAGAGAGCAGGAGGGATTGATCGGGTTTGGTTTGCCTGATGGAGGAATGTCGTGACACGGCATAAAGAGATGGTTTGGGTTTAAGTGTCCTCACACGACTGAAAGGTCTGGACAAACACTGTTAGCATCGTGTCACTTCCCATCTTTTTCTGACAACTTTTAGACGAAAAAGATTGACATGAAATCTTTCCTTCATGCATATTCACACTCCAACTGGCCTGTCTATACTGTTACTTCTGGTTGCTGCAGTTTGTGACCTGGGTGTTGCACCTACAGCACTGCTTTGACTGTCTCCTCTACCCAGGCTTAACTACGCACTTGAGAGGAGTAAAATGAAGGGCTTCTGCAGCCCCTGTTTTCTAATTTGTCATGTTTTCACTGCCTAGCTGCCACGCCCCGCACCTACGCCGATGGCCTTGACACAGATGTCCAAAATACAGCTCCAATTCGTTTACTCAGCCCGGCTGGAATTATAAGACTTTCTTGATTTCAGTTTCAGCAACAAAAGTGAAACTGCTGATGGTTCACGTGAATAATGTTACAATGGAATATCCCACCAGGCACCTGGCATAGATGTGGATGTCATTTTGGCACATTCCACCCACCTAAGCGCTGCTGCAATGCAATCACCCCACTCAGTGCAAACACCACTTACAAATAGCACAAAGAACCTGATTCCAAACTTCTCAAATCGCAGCACTACTGATTTACTTCGAGTATGTAAAGGATGGAGTCCAGCGAGCAGAGGTCAGATCTGAGCTGTTCTGTGTTTCAAGGGGCTCTGCAGAATAGGCAAGTGCTTTTTTTCTGGTCATTCTCATCCCTTTCCTTGAAGCAAACATAAATTGAATCCCTCGACAAGGCCATATGCTTAGGCCATACACCCAAACCCACTTATTTACCTTTGTAAATTGTATGCCAGCCTCGATTCTCTCAGAAAAATAAACAACAGAGGCTCATAAAGCAAAACTGCTCAAAAAAGAAGCGATAAGAAAGCAAAAAGATGGATACATCTGTCAGGGAACAAATGACATCTGCCTGATAGGAGCAGGGCCGCCTAAGCTTCACATTGAGAAAGTCATTCGAAGCTATAACTCTATCTTTGTCCACAGCAGCAGACAAAACCCAGTGAAGAGGCTGGGGTGACAGCGGGTTAGCAAACTGCCTGAGTGTCTTTAACAGGCTCTATAATGGACTGTGGTTGTCTTCAGAGAGCATCTGCTGGACCCCATGTTTTATGGCCCCGTCCTTATTGTGTCTCCAGTAAAGCCAGAAGAGCAGAGGCCTGAAGAGTCAAAGTAGACCTAATGTCTGCTTGTTTTTCCCCCCCACTTGTCAGGGAAATACGACTTGCAGTCATAAATCAGATCTGCTGGGTCAATGCACCATTTTCTGTGAAATATCCATTCATCAGTAATGTGGCTGCAGATCTTAGAGCACAAACCCAGGGGAAATAAAAAGGTTTGATTGTGTAGCTGTGCAAAGATGCAGGTTTGAGCCATGCTAACAGCATGTCAGCGTATCAGTACGGTGGCTCGTCAAACCATATGCGTATTATGAAATGTGAAGCAGAGATTCCCACATGATGAAACACAATTTTTGTCAACAGCTTATTTCCCATATGTTGTGTTGGCCTCACCTCTAGAGAGGTAGCACGTCATACTGTAGGCCGATGCCAACCTGGCTCCTACACCCTCCTAACTGTCTGCCAAGTGTAACTTCTACTGAAGGGTCTCCTAGCTTATGGTTATGGTCGAAATAAAGCAGCAATCTTCAGGACACCTCAGCCTTTCTCAGGTAGAAACAGGAAGAAAAATGATGCAGCATGGAAGATTTATTCCATATTTAATGCTCACTGTGCTTAGACAGCATGAAAATAGCTTTTTCCTAAATTGTGACCCAAAAATATTATGCTTTATCCTGCTAAAATTATTACTACTAAACAACTTTTTGATTTCACCTCTTGGACGTGCTCATCTGAACTGGTACATGAGTCAACACTGCAAAAGAAACCAGAGGGAGAGAATTCGTAAAAACAAACTGTATTTATTTAACAATGGATTTAGGAAATTTAGATTCAAATAGAAGAAAGAAGAGTAACCTGCATAATTTACATGTTTATTTTTTGTGTTACACTGTATTGCCAAAAGTATTCGCTCGTCTGCCTTCACAAACACATGAACTTGAGTGACATCCCATTAATGTGATGTCAGCCCACCTTTTGAAAAGTTTAGGAGTATTTATGGGAATTTTCGACCATTCCTCCACAAGTAATTTGTGAGGTCACCACAGATGTTGGATGAGAAGGCCTGGCTCACAGTCTCTGCTAAATCATCCCAAAGATGTTCTGTTGGGCTGAGGTCAGGATGCAAGGCCAGTCAAGTTCTTCTGCACCAAACATCCATGTCTTTATTGACCCAACTTTGTGCACTAGTGTGCAACTGGTGCTGGAACAGGAAGGAGCCATCCCCAAAACTCCCAACAAGGCTGGGAGCATAAAATTGTCCAAAATATCTTGATATGCTGAAGCATTAAGAATTTTTTACTGGAACTAAGAGCCAGAGCCCAACTCCTGAAAAACAACTCCTTTCCATAAACCTCCTCCACCAAACGTTACACTTGGCACAATGCAGTCAGTTAAGTAAGCTGATCTGAGGTCTGTGGCGACTGACTGCTGAAAGTTGGTGACCTCTGCACACTATGCGCCTCAGCATCTGCTGATTTTACGTACTCTACCACTTCGTGGCTGAGCTGTTGTCATTCCCAACCGCTTCCAGTTTGTTAGAACAACACGAACAGCTGACTGTGGAATATTTAGTAGTGAGGAAATTATACAACTGGACTTGTTGCACAGGTAGCATCCTATTACAGTATCACACTGGGATTCACTGAGCTCCTGAGAGCGACCCATTTTTCCACAAATGTTTGTAGAAGCAGTCTGCATGCCCAGGTGCTCGGTCTATACACCTGTGGCCATGGAAGTGACTGGAACACCTGAATTCAATCATCTGGATGGGCGACTGAATACCTTTGGCAATACAGTGCATAACAGCATTTCAGATTAAATTAGATTAAGTTATTTTTGCTTTGTGTCTGACAAAATCGATGAAAAAGTTTAAACTAAATGTTCTTAAACAAGTATATTCAAAGTCATGCAGTCCTTGTTGCTTCCCATATGAATACAGTGAAAACAATAAGATGGGAAAATATGAATGAAACACATGTATCAGAAATTATTTGGAGCGAGAACTGGAAGCAAGAAGAATGCGGCATTCAACATTTGTCTCATACTGTATTATATACTGTATTTACGTGTCCATTTCTAATACTAATACTGAGCTACTCCCTCAAGGTTCTTGCACAGGAGGTGAAAACCATAATCATTCATGTAATATTTTTGCTGACCATTGGTGCACACTGAGAAGCACAGTCATGACGTGCACAAGGGGATTTCAGCAACCACATGAACCACTAAACTTTATCCACCTATAATTAACCTCCTGGGTCGTCCTGTGGTACAGACAGACTGAGCAGCCTCCAACAGCCTGCCTTTTGCACTGTTTTCCCTCATTCTATAACCAGTTTGGTGGTCGAATGCTGCACCCAAGACCCCATCACTGTTTCTGAGCACTGTTTGTATAATTTCTTGCATATTTGCTCTGTGCTTTCAAAGCAAAATCTATGTACTAGTCATGTCAGAAAGGCTTCACCTAACCCAAATTCTCTGCAACTGTGTTTTCCACACACCAGCGCCCCTTAGATTTGAGCCATTCACAGGTGGCAGAGCATAATGTAGTTCAGGTCAACCTTTGTGAGGTCAGCTTCCCCATTTAACTACATTCCTCACTTCAAAACACCTTTAAATCAATAATTACTAATAAAAAGGATTTAATTTTAATTTTACACCAGTAGCATCAATAAACCCTTCTTTTAACTTAGTTACACTTTACATTTTTCAACTAGTGTTTTGATAGGATTATAGCAGCTTGTTTTTGCCATCTGTAAGTCCGAATTTTGGGTTAATATTTGAAATTTTGAGTTATGTTTCTCAAAGTTACACAAGCACACACTCTGGTGGACAAAGAACAGAATTCAATGCATAAATTCTGTCTGCAACACGCCGCCAAAACACCAGAGGACCGCGTTAGTATTTTGATATCACGGTACCCATGTGGTGAAAGTAGTCGAAAAAGAAAAAGACCCCTCAGCTGAGGAAAATGGCCGACGTGGAGATGGACATCTCGTCCAGGAGAATGAATAATGGCAACGAACACGTGTAAGTTATTAAATTAAAGATAGTTAAAGTTGGTGGCAGTAAGCTGCCGGGCCTCTTGCAGGTGTAATATGAAGGGAAGCGTTAGCACCGGCGGGGCTAACGGAGTAGCAGGTTCACGTTGTTGCTGCGGCATGCTCGCGACAGGCTAACGTTCTTAGCTAGCTAGCTAGCTAATGTTCTTTAGCTCGGCTAGCACTAAGTTTCGCCGACAGCATCCACAAGTGTACCTCGTCCGCGTTTGTGTGTATTTGCCTCAGTGAAACGTACGCAGCAAGCCGCATACACTCTAACATTTCTACTTACTCCCAGGCGTAGATCTGGTAATGTGAGTCAGCATAGCTAAATTCACCCGGTAGACGTAGCGGGTTAGCGCTAAGTTTGCTAAAGACGGTTAGCACGTCAGAGCTAATGAGTGAAAATCATCTTGGCGGTCTCGCTCGGGGGAAGAGGGAGCAGGTGAAGGTTACATGAGGCTTAATAAGTGTCACTCCCGCACCAACGAGCGGTTCTGCTTAGTGTTTCTGCAGCTTTCTGCTAAACTTACCACATTACGTAATCGCAGTTTACCTGATGTTTAACACCGAGCTAAAATGCTTCGCTTTGGCGATGATGGGTTAAATTCGGAAATGAATGTTGTGTATGTTGTCTGATTTTTAATCTAAATGTTAACGATGTATCCAAATTACCTATAGATAGGAATAGTCAGATTTATGCTCTTTATAACCACTACTGCAGCTTTTATTTAACCCTAGGACAAGGATTTTTTCGTTATTAAATTGGACTTAACGTTGGTGGTGCCCTCCCGTTAGAGGGGAAAAATGTAAAAGCTCTGTATGTTAAGTTTTGCAGCCTTTATCACTGACTCCCCGGGTTTTATCCGCTCAATAAAAGCCAAGTTTAGAAAATACCAGACATAACTCCCTAAAGGTTAAACTTCAGATTAGTTTTTTCATGAGATAAAAAAAGTAAACATCTATATCCTGTAATGATCGACATATCTGTGATATGTAAATAATTGTGCATTTGTATACTTTTGTACAATTGTGGAGTGTCCATTTCCCTAGAGTCATATCTTGAGTGACAAAAAGATGAAGTGGACTGTAAATGTCACAATGGATTTGAATAATAGGAATTTTTATTCTTATCTTGTTCAAATTTTCATTTTTCATTTCCATGTCATTTCCATGTTTCCTCATGAAAACCACATTTGTCCTCAACGTACATGACAGTGGTCTAACTTTTAAAAAATAAAAAAAATTCAAGTAGGTAATATGGCTCTACCCAGCATAATTATAAAGTCCAAGCAGCAGTGTTTATACTGCAGTTGTTACAGTGAAGTGTTTTGACTTCACAGTTTTTGGCTGATTTAAAGGGATAAAATATATTAGTAGTTATGCTGGTGCAGTCAGCAGGTTTGATGTTCACCTGAAAATCTTTCTTGATTATCAGTGTTTTATCCCAGACACTGGTACTGAATAGAATAGAATGCCTTTGTTGTCATTATACAGCTGTACAATGAGATTGTTAGAGAGTTAGTGCCTGTTATGAATGTTAGTGCCTGCCAGTACTGTGAGCAGAAAGCAAAGAAGAAACTCTGTTTTCCCTAAATTTGAAATCTTGTGTTTTTCATTCTACAGGACTCGAGGCTATCGATTTTATTCAAAGTAATCAAAGACCAGGGATTACTATGGCACTCTGCTCTTACCACCAATCCAAAAAGTATACTAGACTTAACTGTGGTTAGTTTAAGACCTCTGTTTCCTTTTGACTTCAGTCAGCCAAATAATTTGGATTAAATGACTTGTTGTTTTAGCACTCACATATGAGACATTTTGCAATGTTAATGTTCTTTTTTTTTCTTTTTTCTTTTTAAACAGGAAGCAAGATCTGGAAAGCCATGAACGAAGTGGAAATGAGGACAGCGGAGACATGTCTGAAGAAGAGGAGGAAGAGGTGGGGATTGACATTAACAGGACCTAAATATCATCCGTGGTGTGATGTCTTAATTAAGATCCAAACTTTATGAATTAAATTGAATATACATGCATATGCATATACTTGAATAAGCTTAACAACACATCTAGTCTCATCTAAAAGTTTTATTTTCCTGCCAAATGTCATGTTTCTCCCTTAAATATGTTTTTTGGTGGTTGTAGATTGATTTTTAAATAAAAGAAACCAAAATCAAACTATGCCACTTTGTCGTATTGTAATGTCAGCGTTGATTAATATTTTGTAACATTTTAGTCCATGTCAGTTATGCTGGATACAATCTGGATCAGTTATACATCAAAAAATGTGACAAAAAAAGATTGTTGCTATATTTACAATATATCTAAAAATGAAAGTGTTGAGATCTGTCACCTAAATTGTCTTGCTGATGTGTTCACATCCCAGGAGGAGGCTGAAACTAATGGTGAGAAGACAGAGGAGGGGTCCAAACATCACAGCAGCAGCGGCAAACACAAGCGGAAAAAACACAAGCATCGTAGTAAGCACAAAAAACACAAACACGCCTCTGATGAGGACAAGGACCGCAAACGCAAGCATCGTCACAAACATAGGAAACACAAACGCAAAGAGGGCTCCTCTCCCTCCGCTGCTGTCCTCTTTGGCTCCTCCAGTCACAGAAAAGTTGAGTCTTCTCCTTCTTCTGGAAATCCAAGTCTGGATGACAGGGCCTTGCTGGAGGATTTAGAGAAACAGAGGGCCATGATCAAAGCTGAACTTGACAGCCAGTTGATGGAGGGAAAGGTTCAGTCTGGCATGGGTTTGATCCTTCAGGGGTATAACTCTGGATCTGAAGAGGATGGAGATGCAAGGTTCAGAAATGGAGAACCACGGCAAAGGGGCAGCTCAGGTAAACCTATATCACCCAGAGGAGGGAAGAGTGGGAAATCTAGACGGGACTCAACAGAGGGCAGTAAATCTAGCTCCAAGCGTCGTAGTCGGAGTAAGTCTGTAGACAAGCCGGCCAAGGAGTCTAAGCAGGAAAAGGTGGCCAAAAGCACCAAGGACACCGGTTTAAAAGACGGAGGTGGTGGCAGGAGCAGGTCAAAAGACAGAAAACATTCGCAGAGCACTGATAGGTCCAAGGAGAGAAGGAAGTCCAACTCTCCTTCCAGCTTCAGGGCAGAGCAGAAAGTCAGCCGCACTGATAAAAGAGCCTCTCCGCAGCGGGACGACAAACCAAACCAGGAAAGAGCGAGCCGACGGTCTAGATCACCTGGGCGGGAGCGGGCAAGTCGCTCAGAAGCTGACCGGGACAAACGGCCAGCCAAGTCGCCATCCAAGGACGCTTCATTAGGAAAGGAAAACCGCTCCCCTCACAGACGGGGGGGCCACAGTCCTGTGAGGAAACGCAGCGCTTCCCCTCGCCATAGAGATGCCCGCCACGCTTCAGCTAGTGCCTCTGAAAGGACAGCAAAGCAGAGCCACTCTCCATCCAGAACTAGGTTCTCTCCCAAGAGAGGCCGCAGCCGCTCACCAGAGGTTAGGAGGCGAGATGCTGACAGGCAGGACTCGCCACTGAGGTGAGTGCACACCTGAGGCCTTCCTAACTTAAAATTGCCAGTCATGTGAGTGAAAGTCTAAAAATATGCAAAATTATCAAATATTTTACTGTTTGATAGAAGCTAAAGTTTTTCTTGTAAATATTTGTGAATTATTGAATCCTCATCAGGGTGGCTGACATCAGTAAGGTCTTTTTAAAGAGAAGACATAAAAATAAATCTCTGGTGTGCTCAACAGACTTTGTTTAATGTTACAGTGCTGATCCAAGATTAGGAAGGAAACAGAAAAGAAGAAAACCTAAAGTTATGACAGATTTTCAAATATTGTTCTTCCAGGAAGCGCTCGCGGTTAGACATCGGATCAGGCAGATCACGCGATACCAGCCCGAGATCAGCATCTCGTCGCCGGATGAGTCGCTCGCCTCTGAGACGAAGGTCCCCCTCACCACGTCGCCGCTCCCGCTCATCCCCTCGCAGGCGGAGCAGGTCTCCACTGAGACACAGGTGATGGCCGCTCACTTTTCACTCAGCTGTCTGACGGAAGATATCGTCCCGAGTCACACCAGAGCAGTTCACACAATCAAAGGAGATTTCTGAGTTTCTCTGATGATGTAATCAGTTTTTGGAGGTTAGACCGTTGTTTAGATCTCTGTGGTTCTTCTGTCGCGGTTTTTGTTCTGCTTTATTTTCTCTCCGTTCTTTTTGAAGTAAAGACTGTTACCCTGCCTCCACGTCTGTACCTCACAGGTCTGGGGAGAGAGACCGATACGGTCGGCTCCGACAGTATCGACGCTCAACGTCCCGCGATCGGGAAAGAAGACGGCGAAGCAGAGATGAAGACAAGTTTAAGGGGAGTCTCTCAGAAGGCATGAAAGTTGACCAGGAATCCTCAGAGGAAGAAGTGTGAGTCAAAGTTGGCACTAATGAGTCAAAAGAAAGTTGAGTGCTTAACACTTTCAGACAGGTTGAAAATGAGACATCAAGATTTAAGCGTCTTGTTTTTGTGGAAGTCCACAATCTGTAGCTGATAAGTCTGCTTCATCTCATTAACATTGACGCCTTTCATGACATGATTTGTTGCTTGGTCTTCAACAGAAATCTGCTGCCTTTGTCTTCCTAAAATTCTGGCTTGTCTTTGCAGTTTGGAGGACTTTGATGGTGAGGAGATAGATGAAGAAGCTCTCATTGAGCAGCGCCGCCAGCAGCGTATGGCCATCGTCCAGGTCTGTTTATACCTTCACTAATGACAGGTGTCTTTGTCATTTCTGTTTGGAAACACTGGGGAAGCTAAAATTATTTTAGATATGAGTGGATTTGATAAGTGACCCGTCTTCTCACAAAGGTCAACTATCTGACTTACAGAAGTACAAAATCGTGAACGAGGACACCAACCAAACATCAGAGCCCAGCAGCCCCCAGAGCAGCACGCGTAGCCGTTCGCCCTCACCCGATGACATCTTGGAGCGAGTAGCCGCGGACGTGAAGGAGTACGAGCGCGAGAACGTCAACACCTTTGAGGCCAACATCAAAGCCAAGCACAACCTCATCGCCCAGGAGAAAGATGGTAATGTCCCCACCCGAGTTACACCTGTTAGCATACAAGGCCAACTGAATGAACCACACGGTCAGCTGCCAGCATCCTGCTTGACTGCAAATTCAGTGACGTTTTCTTAAATGCTCCAGGAGGCTAATAGATGTTCGTTCTTATTGAGATTTTCTTGTTGCCATTCGCACCAAACAATCTGTCAACAGGTCTGTTATCTGCTGGTCAGCAGAAGCTTTTGAGGGTTTTTTTTTTTAGTTGAAATTTTGGTGTCAGATCTAAGGTAGCCAAGTTAGTTTGAATCTACCTTCACACACCTGGGATTAGAGGATGTGGGGTTTTTTGGTGATCTGGTCATCTTAAATGTCTGATTGCTTGAACCAAATATGCTGTGGTCACCTTCTTTTGGCAGCACGGGCTTTAATGTGTCCTTGGTTATTCCACGGGACGACATAGTCAGCTGGTAGCCTACAAAGTACACTCCGCCTTTATGTTCTGCATTTTGTGATGAAGTTTAACAGGCAGAATTTATTTATATGTCTGGAACCCAGTTTGTATTGTTCCGATTTCTTCTTCTGCCATTCCCAACATAGGAAATGCATCGCTGCGCATTTGTTTTTTGCCATTTTTGCCACCAATTATGTTTTTATGTGACTGCAAGCCGATTAAAAGTGACCGCTTAAAACACAGGATGCATGTGGAGCCCGAGAGAGCTTCAGTTAAAGTGGTCGTGTGTTTTTAAATGCAGAAGTGCCCTCGTGTTATCTGTGGTAGAAAAGGGACAACCAGGTAACTCCAGGCTGTCCTGCGATGTCCCTCCTTTACTTTCACCTATCACTTAATTATTTTTTTTGAAAGATATTTGATTCTGCCTCCACGATCATTGAAGAGCCCTGTGAGCGCAGCAGAGAGATGCAGCCTAACAGTTAAAGTCTCCTCGCCTCACTGATGGCCATCTTTCCGACAGGCTGTTCCCAGTTTGTGATAAAGAGCTTTTTTTTTTATGTATGATTTGAAATTGGAACTCGGGCGCTGCATTGATATTTACACTTCCCTGCAGTTTGAAACAGTTGGACATTTGAACACAGGGACATGTTCAAAACCGTCCAAAGCACCCAAGTCAACAAACGGGATTTAGTGGCTTTATTGTGTGAGAAATGCAGAGTTTTGTGATGCAGGGGTTTTAATTTTGTTTCTTTCTGTCATGTGTTCATTCAGTTGCTGGCTTGTAATCCAAAGCCTGGTGTCTCTGCCACCTGCAGCATGTTTTGATCTCTGCAGAGTATGTGAATCAAACACATGTTCCAGATATACTGTTTTACAACATGGTCAATGAGCAGAATCTCACCTTTTGCCGTTGTGATTTATCTTTGTCATTCTGTGTCTCAGGATCGAACCCAAAGAAACCTTCGGCCCCGGACATGTTTACCGAGTCAGATGACATGTTTGCTGCAGATTTTGATGTAAGTATTCAAATACTGAGTTCAGTAGGCATCTGCTTTGCTTTCAGAAGAGTGTAAAATACTAAGAAACACCAGTGAATCACTTTCTTTCTTAATGCTGTTTCTGCAGAGTGCCAGGATGAGAGCAGCAGGTGTAGGAAAGGACTTCAAGGAGAACCCCAACCTCAGGGACAACTGGACTGATGCTGAGGGTTACTACCGTAAGTGCTTTAACTGAAGGTGGAGCTTGTAATGTGGACATTTTAGGACATGTCCATGAAGTCTTGCTTATAGTCACCAGCACTGTTTGATGGTTGCAGCCTGTGTGTATTCATCATATGGAATAAGAGACTTCATTTAATTTAGAAATTTGTCAATTGTGTGGTTATTCAGGGGTGAACATCGGCGAGACCCTGGACAAGCGTTACGATGTATACGGTTACACTGGACAAGGTGTGTTCAGCAACGTGATCAGAGCCAGAGACACTGCCAGGGCCGGCCAGGAGGTGGCAGTCAAGATCATCCGAAACAACGAGCTCATGTGAGTCTCTCCTCAGTGTCAGCATTTCATGTCTGAAATGTATTGATCCTTTAAAATGCAGTATTTTACTCCTGACAACATGCGTGTTTGGTGACCAAGGCACAAGACCGGTTTGAAAGAGCTCGAATTCCTCAAAAAGCTGAATGACGCCGATCCCGATGACAAGTTCCACTGCCTGCGCCTTTTCAGGCACTTCTACCACAAGCAGCATCTGTGTTTGGTGTTTGAGCCTCTGAGGTATGGACCAAGGGGTCATCACATTTGTTTTCGTCATATTCTGAGAGGTGGGCATTTTATTGATCGCTTAACGAGTTGCAAATTCTCTTTTGTAGCATGAATTTGCGAGAGGTGCTGAAGAAATATGGTAAAGACGTTGGGCTTCACATCAAAGCTGTGCGTTCCTACAGCCAGCAGCTCTTCTTGGCGCTTAAGCTGCTCAAACGATGCAACATACTCCACGCTGATATCAAGCCAGATAATATCCTGGTATGACTCAAATGCTCAGTTAGATCAACTCAGAGAGTCACCAAGGTGCCAGTGTCATGTCTAACTGTTCTTTTTTGCCTTTGAAAGGTGAATGAGTCGAAGACCATCCTGAAGCTGTGTGACTTTGGCTCAGCGTCACACGTCGCTGATAATGACATCACACCGTACCTGGTCAGCAGATTTTACAGGGCTCCAGAAATTAGTAAGCGTCACTATTTTTTTCTTCACTATTAATCAGTTCTCTGCAAATTTGGAGTTTGCTTATAATTTCTTTCGCAGTCATAGGAAAGCCGTACGACTATGGCATCGACATGTGGTCTGTCGGCTGCACTCTGTACGAGCTGTACACCGGCAAAATCCTGCTTCCCGGATCCTCCAACAATCACATGCTCAAGCTGGCTATGGACCTCAAGGGCAAGATGCCCAACAAGGTGAAATTGCATCATATCATTTCAGTTCCTTCAGTGATTGTTTCCCCCTTTCTAGATGAAGGGAGAAGTGTTGCTCTCCTGTGCAGTGTTCAAGAAGACTGATGCAATGTTGTGGATTCTTTCCACAGATGATCCGTAAAGGATTGTTCAAAGACCAGCACTTCGATCAGAATTTGAACTTCTTGTACATTGAAGTAGACAAAGTGACAGAGAGGGTAAGATTTTTCTTTCTTTTTACCTATAAACCGTGTTTTTTTTTTTTAACATGAATGCTATTTTCAGTCTTTGTTTATCTTGTTAAACTTGAATATTTCCATTGGTGGGCCCCATCAGGAGAAGGTGACAGTAATGAGCACCATCAACCCCACCAAAGACCTGCTGGCGGACATGATCGGAGGTCAGCGGCTGCCTGAGGACCAGCGCAAGAAGGTGATGCAGCTGAAGGACCTGCTGGATGGCACGCTGATGCTGGACCCAGCCAAACGCATCAGTATCAACCAGGCTCTGCAACACCCGTTCATCCAAGAGAAGATCTGAACGCCACACACTCCCAGAGCAAAAGAGACAGAGCCACCCACTAAACGAGCTCTGACCGGGACTCTGCAGTGAGGCAGCCGACCCACAGACTGTGGTTCAGAATGTCATTGATTTTTGTTCTTCCGCAGCATCATTTTGTTTATGGATTCATACGTGTGTTTTATTGTAAATAGATCATTGAAATGGTAGCCATTCTTTTCTCTTTTTTTGCAGTTATCACTGTAAACGTTTCCCAAATACCCCGCAATGCAGTTACACGAGTTTTTTTTTTAAATTTAACTGGCATTGGAGAGAGATGTTTAAAAGAAAAATATGATTCCTGTAAATACTGTGTGTCTATTGCATTAACAATCTCGAGCAGCAGACAGTTGAATTTTGTCGTAGTCGCAGACGTCTCAACACAAACACACCTGTCCTCTTTTATAACCACATTGCTCATTGTGGGGCGATGCATGCTTTTGAATGTGCACCCTTTGTGCTATAGGTTTCTGTGGTGCAGGCCTGTATAAATGCTCTGTATGTGCATCAGTGTCCCACGTGACGACAACTTCCCCGCTCCACCACTAACCGGCCCCCCAGGCCTCGAGGTCTGAGCTGAAGGAATAGATGCGTATTCTGAACTCCTTGCAAAAGTTTTTTTTTTTTTTTTGTTAAATTTTAAAGCAGGTAGTCATTTTTTTTTTTTTTGGGCATTTCCTTTTTTAACCTTCCTTTCCCCTCCCGCACTCCGGCTTGTTCCTGGCTCTTAAAG
>VOQJ01005112.1:11778-22978 GCA_015052665.1 Apistogramma diplotaenia
ATTTTTTTTATAATTAGCAGATAATTCCATTAATGCTACAGGAACACTGTTACATGACCATAATTATTGTGAATGTGTACCATTAACTTGCAGTCTCAGTGGTTTTGAAATGGATGCTTCGAAGACGGCAACCAGGCAACCAATTTTGATCTTCAAAGCGACTTTGGTGCATCAGGACAGTGATAAAATAGCAACAAGCTGGAGTCAGTCTGCTCTCAGTCTGGTCAAGTTGGCAGTTACATACAATCTGCGATAATACAACAATTAACTGTGATCAATTGCAAATCTCTTCTTGCCTACATACACAAAAATTTTAATTAACTACTTGTATTCAGAGTCCAGGCAGAACCTCACAGATTCACACACAATTTTGTGTGAACGTGATTGCCCAGAGGTTGAGGTTTACTGGGCAGTCACTTGGTTGCTGCAACTAATTGCAATTAATCACCAAATGCAAAAAAATGCAATTGATTTTTCATAGTCACAGGGATGCTGCCATCCTATTTTTACTGTGGTGTGACTGAGCATGTTTCAAAGGCATCAACACCACAGATCCAGGTCAGTGACTTGAATTGCCAGAGGTAACCTTGCAAATAGCTGACGGCTGCACATGCACCTATACCAAAGTAGCTACTTCTGAACCATAATCCATTCTAACTCCATAATAGCATCCATCCACCCATCCATTTGAAGTGTTGGCACTAAAGGGTAACTCTGGGTTATACTGTCTGAAATTCATTTGTGAAAACATCTTATGTCTTACATATTTGACTATAAATTGATGGAAAATAGTAACCAAAACTTACAAACCCTGCAAAAACAGAGAGGACTTTACCTAGATTCTTATTACAGTGTTGCTCAAAAACAAAAGAGTAGTGATGTTCTGATGTGCTTGTGATCTTTTCAACTCAATAAGCCATTAAAAAAATCTATTTACCCAACTTGAACCAAGACCCCAAAGTCCTCTGAGACTGCTGTGGAAGTGGCTATCTGCTGGAAGACTGTAGGGGTACTAATGGATGGAAACGGTGAGAGACGAGAGAAAAACAAGAAGAGGTGGTGAAGACAGAGAGGAGTGTGTGGGAGGGCCGATGTGTTAGAAGACAAAGGGCTCTGAGGATGTGAGGAGCGCTGGAGAGAGGAGGATGCAGCTCGTCTGAAGTGTTTACTCATGTAGACACCGTTGCAGCGAGAGGCACCGAGGAAGAGATGCAAAAGGACGATAAGAGTTTATCGGTGCTACAGATCTAAGAGGCACCATAAAGCCTGTTTTACTGTCTATTTTTGTGTGGCTTTTTAATACTTCTGGTAATCCTTAGCAGTGGTGCTGCACCACAGGTATTTGACTATCTGTCAAAAGAGCCACTTACCTTTTTTCCCTTCTTGTCACATCCCCTTATCTTTATGTGCACAGACTCATTTGCAATGTGCGTGTTTCAGACAATGTAAATGTGGGGATAGCCTGTGATCCTCTCAAGCATGCTGTGTGCTGTGATCTGAGGATTTATACACTTTTCACTTCAGTCAAGAACATCCTTCGGGGATTCATAGGATGATTCAGAGGAGACTCACACTGGTGTGTGCGTGTGCGTGCGTGTGTGTGTGAAACAGATCCAGAGAGAGCTCATCCTTTCCAGCCTGTTAGTGTCGGCTCATATAAAGATAATATGACCTTATTTTAGGTTGAAATGATATAGTTTCTAAACACTGCCTTCACCCCCCCCCCCCCAGCTTTCCTCCTATCTGCCTTTTATCTCTAAAGCAAACTGAAATCTTTGAAATTGAAATTTCATTACCAAAGCAGCGTCTCACCTTTAGCAGGGAAGAGCACCAGTAAACTGACAAAATTTTAATTTGTCACATGATGGCCTGTAAGGGATAAAGGGATTTATTTATTTATTTTTTCTGCTTTGTGAGGATGGTTTTAAAAAAAAAGGTGTCTGCCAAGCTGAATGTTTTCAGGTAAGCTGGAAAAACAGAGGTTGGCTTAGGTCACTAGATCGTTCCCGGGTGAAGAAAAAATGTGTCTGCAATTTCACATACTTTTTGTTAGATTGTTTTTTTGTTTTTTTTATTTGTTAATTTTTCTTGTGGTCCAAAACCTGAAGATATTTGACATTTAATCAGCTAATTACATCTGACTGATTAAAATGTGCTGTCTTCATGTCAGGGGTCTTAAATACAGGAAATCAGTGTAGTATCAGGATTTCCCAGCTCGCCTGATTGGTTCACATAAATATATACTTTAAGCAGTCTATGTTACCTTGCTTAATTGAGTGTATGCATATAATATAGGTTTTTGCATTTCTCTGATATATTTTTGTCCATTTCATTTAAAACAAAAGTGTTTTAGGGTTTTAGTCTTAGTGATGTTTCTTTTGTTGGATGTTTGGGAAAACTGAGTAGAAATGTAGTGATAGCAGATACATTATTGCTGAAGGTGCCTTTTGTTAACATTTCCAACACACTCTAGGTATTATTCAATTTTATTTCAACTTTAGCCACTCTGTTGGTTATTTATCTGAAAAGACACTGTTTTAAAGACAAGCCCCTAAAGCTATCGTAAGGATATGGTCATATGGACCGAATGTAGTCTGCAGCATTTCCTTTCAGCCCACTGAATTGTTTATTATTGAGACCCCGCGCTCCACCTGAGACTTTCATCTTGGCCTCAGGGGCGAGATGAAACAGCGGCACCTCCTGGCACACAGCACGAGAACCGGCCCCTCGTGTTTTCAGGAGGGTCCGCTGTGTCGCTCATAACTCCCTTGTTTTTAATTAGCTCCTTTATCGTGGGGACGGTGGCAGCTGAATTGCAGCCTTCAAGGTGATTTTCAATGGAAGATTTCTGTTCTCTTCCTGTGCCCGTGCACAGTCTTCATTGGAACATGGGGAATAATCGACATGTTCAAAAGAGACCCATAATTAAGACGTTGAGCTTTTGTGATTTCTTTCTTCGTCTTTTTTTTTGTTGCATGTTTTCTTTTCTTTCTTTTTTTTTGTCAGAGGTTCACTTGGTAGCCCACTCAGTGATTGCCAGGGTTTGAATTATAAGATTATTTTCTCAGCTATTTAGGAGTCTTAGAGTTCTCCCTTTCACTGCCAGAGAAAGTATTGAGCAGGATTTGACGTCAGCCCCCGCTTGTCAGACTGCACTGTGTCATTAAAGGCAATAGAAAGAGAGAGAGGGAGAGAGCCTGAGCATGAAACCTCGACCATATTCTCTCCATCTCCTCGTAATGCCTAATGTTAGGTAGCATACTTAGCGGGTTAAAACCAGATTAGGCTTTCAGCTCAGTGCAAGAGATCCATTACTGAGTGTGTCAGTGCGTGTGTATGTGTAAGAGTATTAGATGGGGTTTGAGGAAATTGATTTGGGTGGAGGTGGAATCTGAAGTCGGACACAGGCGCATGGAAGCGGAGATGCTCTGTGAGAAGCAGTGAGAGAGAACAAAAAAACAGACAGTAGATGTGAAGAAATACAGGAGTGAGACTGTATAGAGAGATCAATAGAGATACCGATGCATTGGAGGGAGAAAATGAATACAGGCAGGCTGATACACGAATACACAAAGACAGAGAGAAGTTGCGATAGATTTTTTTTTTTCCCTCTGTGCGTGAGAATGATCCTGACCTTGCTTTAGATCTGCCTACAGTTATGTTCTCTGGAAAACAAACAAAACAAAAACACAAAAGCCCCTAAAAAGAAGCCTGTGGAGCACATGTCCCAGTTGTTGCTCATTTCAGCATTGTTTAGGGCTAATATTTTTCTTTCTCCCGTAACTCAACGCACGTTAACTCCATCGTAAATGCCTGCACATGGCTTTGTGGCATTTGGAGTTTTTAAGCAAAGAATGTGAGAGTTGTGGAGAGTTGTGTGCGTGATCTCACTGTGCTTACCCCTGATTTACCGCTGTATGAACATACCTACAGTAGCTTTGATGTGAGATGAAAGATGTAGTCGTGAGCGGGTCAGTAAGGGCATCTCGCATTACACGTTTCTCCTGATGCCTTTCCATGTTTCACTTTTTAATAAAGAGATCTGGCGCACTTCGCCAGTGTTGTTCTAGGTAATCGATTGGTCAACATTGAACAATTTGGATTAATAATAGTAAAAGAAAACCAGTGATTTACATAAGTGTGAGGATCCCTTTGTTTCTGTGTTACATAATGAATCATTTAGCAAACTGAATGTCTTTAGAATAGAATAGAATAGCACTTTAATGATCCCACAACGGGGAAATCCTTTAGCTTTTGCATTGAAAATGTAATTTTTATAAAATATATATATATATATATATATATATATATATATATATATATATATATATATATATATAAAATTAATTTTTAATAAAAATGTATTATATACATTTTAATTATTTATACTAATAATGTAATCAATAAAAATCATCTTTAATTGTTAAAATGATTTCAAATGGTTACATGTTTGGTTATCCAACATCACTGGTACATATAAGACACAGATGCATTATGTAACTGTACTGATGATATAAAAGTGAAAGGTCAAAGTAGCATTTCCACAAATGTTAAAATTGGCTCATTTTCTGAAGGACGACCAGCTTGTAGAATGTCTTAATGAGGGAAATGTGCATTTTAGTGAGTCTTTGACCCCTTTAGAACACATGCATGAGTACTTGGTGGAGGAAGTGTTGTTGGCAAACACAGCTGCCAGACGATTTTGGACCATGCCTCTTTGCAGCTCTCCTAATTCCAGGTTTCTTGGTTGTCGGTTGGATACACATTTCTCTCTGTAGGTTGTGTATTGGATCAAAGTCTGGAGTTTGGTTAGGCTGCTCCATGACCTTAATGTGTTTTTCTTCAGCCACTTCTGTATTACCTTGGCTGTACGCTTTAGGTTACTGTATTGTTGGAAAACCCATCCACGATCCATTTTCAGTGCCCCGGCTGAGTGAAGGAGGTTCTCATCCAGGATTTTTCCATCTCCATCTTTCACTCAATGCCATACAGCTGTCCTGTACCCCTGACAGAAAAGGACCCCCAACAGCATAATGTTTCCACAGCCCTGTGTGATGTTATGGATGGTGCTCTCGGGGAAGGGGGGGGGGTGTCACAGTCTGAATTATTTTTCCTTTCATTTATGGCGAGTGGATTGATGCCACAGCTCGACCACGTCGCATTGTCCGGCGTCTCTGAGCAGGGGAACTTGGCAGGCACTGTTTCAGACCTTAATGAATTACCAATGTTTGTTTGCTTGTTCTTTTTTTTTTCTTTCAACTGCTTAACCAGCTGCTTTAAGACCATTAGCATGATCCTCCCAAGTAGTTATGGGTGTATTCCTCACTGTTCAGTCATTGATACAATGCCTCATGTGGGACACCAGATCAAGGGTGATTGACAGTACATTTGCCTTTCTTTTGTTTCTGGATAATCACACCAACAGTCGACAGATGGGGGGCCCAAATATTCTGTTCAATAAAGTGATACAATTAACTGTGAATGCTGTCATGGCAAATCTTTATTTTTTTGCCATGGAAATGTTTGTTGCATAAGACACCTGACTCAAATGATCAAATACTTATTTCCCTCCCTCAAATACACTTTAACTTGACTGTTTCTCATCTTTCACTATTAGGATAAACCTACCAATGAAATTAAATTGCTCTTTTCTTTGTTAGTGGTGATTAACATTATCAATTCATCAGGGGGGTCAAATACTTATTACCCTCAATGTCATAGTACCAAGGCACTGCTGTGCCAACAGTGACTTAATTTAAAATGACAGTTGTGAGACTTAAATATTATTCTTGGAAAACATCAGACACGACTAGACACTTCAATTTAATCTTTTTGTTTGCAGAATAGTTGCATTATATATTTTAAATTTGTCCTTTTCTTGAAATTGAAACTGTTTCGATTGTTTCAAATTCTTTGGAAATGGTGGATTATAATACAAGAATGGTTTGAAAAAGCCACCGAAAAGAAGCGAGCTTTGACTGAGTAATCACTCTAAGTGTAAGTTGTGATTGATAAGTACCACTTTTTTTAGCAGCAGAAACCACTCGTAATTCTGTTGGGTTTTTTCTTTTTTTTTCTAGAGTTGCTCCCTGTGATGAGTGGCAGAGACACCAGCTGCCAGTGTTTTCATTTGAATAATTTAACAAACAATGACTCAGTGACTTGTGGCCCTGGTGCCTAAACTCCAGCTTTCAACTTTCTATTTCCTGTGGAGCCAGACTACTTGTTGTGCACTCAAGATCAGGCATTGAACTAGTGGTACTTTTGATCCTGCATTGTTTTGAAGGTGCATATAATAACTGAAGACATGTAGCAGTAGCCAGTAATCCATTTTCATACTTTAAGCGCAATTTAAAGATCACAGAATATGTGTGCATGCACGTGTTAACAGTGCGGTAAAGCCTGACTCATATGCTCTATGATCTGTTTTTGCCGTAAAACAGCACCAGTTCTTTTAGGTACACTTGCACACAGTTATTCAAGGTTGTTTCAAACATTCTGAAAACCTTCCCACACTTCATTGCCTCCACTTTTTTCATGAAATCCCACACTGATTCAATGATGTAGAAATGGAGGCCCTGTGGGGGCCACCATCTGTTGCAGGGCTCTTGTTTTTAGTTCTCTATGACTCTGCATGTGTGTTTGCGATTGCTGTCATGCTAAATGAATACGAGACCAGTCAGACGCCTCCCTGACGATGCTGCATGATGGATAAGAATCGAAATATCTTAAGTTCCTGAAATTTTTTCATAGCAATGTATATTTATGCAGAGTGAGGTGTGTAGGTTGTAAATGACCTGTTGTCTGGAAAGGCTTGAAAAATATGATTTTTGCTTCTCGTGTTGTAGAAGCACACATTTGCATACTTGTTTATACACTGATTAACACTTAAAATTGCACCAGAGAACAGAACTGTTGTGCCTTTGGTGGTTAAGCGGAACAACACATACCAGTGGAACACAGCTCACCCTGTGCAGAATGTGAGGACACTGGTATCTTACAATGTTCACAGTGACAGTCAGTCATTTCAAGTTGACAACATGGTTTAATGTGTAGCTTGTTATCAAATATGGCAAGCAAATTTTAAAGGTTTGTAGGATAGTCTTTATTTCCCTACAGTATGTAAACTTGAGAAAAAATTAACCAGGACTCTAACCACTTTCTTATATTCAGTCTCTATCATTTAAATCGAGGTGGAATTCTCCTAATAGTTGAGCCCTAAAGCCTTTTTGGTTTCGCCTCTCTGAGCAGGGCTGCATTTTAACACCAACTCTGCTGGATGTGGATTCTTTCTTGCCACCAGTAATTTGAGACGAGAGCTACAAGTGATACTCAGCTAATGCTCCACATTACCAGATGCCAGGCTTTGACTTTCACTTCAAATAATGCAGCATTATCACGGAGAAAACCTAAAAAGGGTGCTTCAGAAACCAGTACAAATGGGAACAGCAGTTTGAAGTGTGTGGAAAAAAATACTCAGACTGCCTCTGCCTTTCACTTCTAATTATTTTGAACCCTCGCATATCAGCAGGCAGACTATTGTTTTCAAAGTATTGAATGACGAACATACTGTATTGTGTTTAATTCTGGTCAGTCCAGTTGACTAAGCACATTCCAGGCACTGTGAAAATGATATATGTAATAGAAGTGTGTTGACAAAGAAAATGTTTGCACCATGGCTACAGCAGCAGGAGTCAGTTCATACATAAAAGCAATGAATGATGTACAATGATGAAGCTCTTAAGACACTATTTCAGGAACATGTGCATGAATTTGGGGTCAGGATCACAGCTGGTGAGGCTGAGCTATGATAAAAGACCAGCGGTTCTCACACAGGTGCATGGCTGCAGGGGTAACTGTGCATCAACAAAGCAGCATTTTCCTGAGGCATAGTGGTATTTTTCTGCAGGTCAAAAGCTCATAGTGGAAGGCCCACCTGTCTGTATTTGTTGGATTTTGATTAAACCAAACTTTGACCAGCCCAGTGCTGTCAGGCTCAGCATGCAAAGTTGTGCAATTTTGTATTCTGTTGTAACAGACCTTGTGCTGTTCTTCAGCCCAGTAAAGATGTAATGCTTTTATTTTTGATCTATTGAGCAGTTCAGTTCAAATATGACCACTGGCACTTTGAAAGAAGTGGTTTGTATCACATTGCATTATTTTTCTTTTTCCTTTTTTTTGTCCCTACCAACTGCATGTAATCTCACAGTAGAATTACAGTTCATGTCTCTGAACTCTTATGGTGCCAGAAACTCATACTTATAATTTCTTGCAGCAGTAGGTACTAATTTCAACATTCAAATAACATTTTTTTAATTTCATTATTTTAGTTTTGGTTAGACTGTTGGCCTTAACTTAGGCCCAGTGTTAATGTTGAAACCACTGAGTTATACCAACATACATTGTTTTAGGTGTTAGTAGGAAGTCAGATTTACTTATCTCCATATTTTCCTGGCTCTGATAACAGTAAGCCATTGCCATGTTTGCAGGATGCATCACAGTATGTCTTTAGAAGTTAGATTTGACTTATTGGATTGGATAATTGTTTCCATCTCCTCAGTGCTGTGGAAGATTCTGCATATTGATCAGTGTTGTTCAGCAGCTGGGCAGAAATCCCAATTCTCTCTCTGGATGGAGTTTTAGAAACTGCGTCTTTCCATTTAAGTTTTATCCCTTCTGTTGTGTGCATTGGTTGTTTTCAAATAGCCTATTTTATATCTGATACACATACAGTGGATGTGGGCCATTTTTTTCTGCAGAGCCACACTGACTGAAACACAGTAGGTGAAGGGCCACACATTGGACAGTTGAACTGAAATGTTCTGAATTGTATTAAATTTGACAGACATGGCAGTAGGCGTGGGTGATATCACCTCAGAGTTCTATCCCCGTAGCTCAAGGAAATTTGCAATTACAGAATTGCTGCAGAAAAAAATTACTGAACAATGTTTTACTGATAATTGCATTTTTCAGCCAGCAACATTTATTGGTGCAGACAAAGATAAAGGGCATTTTCCCATCCTTCTTTTCCAGTGAACTACTGTCCTTGAATTTATAAATAAAAGATAGCAGCAGCATCATTATAATTCAGTAGTAGCAACACAGTATTATATACAATGACAGCGTAAGTCAAATTTCACAACAAAAGTAGCCTAGGAAGTGTTTTCCCTGAAAATGTTAAGTAAAACTATAAAATAACTCCTTTACACTTTAATTTAACAATAATTAAAGTAACCTTGTAACCCATCAGGGGCTGCACAGTAGTGTCACATTATGAATAAATAGACCTTGAAAAATATTAATCTTAATATTAATCTAAATATGTCTTAACCATCTTTTCCATGACTTAGCCACATCAATACTTTCTATCCACTGTTTCCACTTCCTGCCATATGGAGAGCAGCTAGTGAGTCCTGCAGAAATGCTCAGTTGAGTCATTTGTTTACTTTTGGGTCACAGATCACCAACTGCTAGCTTTACTTGCCTTCATAGCCCAGCTGTAGTAATTTTTAGCTTGTCTGTTTCAAAGAAAAAGTTATTGCCATATCCTCGGCGATGGCATCAGCGGTGCTACAGTAGTAGCTTCAACGGCGTCTGTTCCACAAAACATTAACATAACTCGAGTAAAATTCACACCATAGATGTATGTACTAAAAATCTCGAATGACTTTGAATCTCAGTGGCTTTGACCTTAAGTAAAGGTCAGAGGTCAACTTCCACAAAAACTTTTAACATTGGCCATAACTCAAGAATGATCTCACCTAGGATGTACAAATTCACACCATAGACGTGTACTGTTCAAGCTAGAACCGTCAAACTACACACATTTCTTTACTGGCTTTACTATAACAGCACTTTAACCTCCCTGTTACAACCAGTTTTCTTGCATGTTGTTTGTGGATTGATTTTAAGTTGTCGTAATGGCTCCATTTTTAGGTACCAACTTGCCATCAGAGGCTGACACACTGCTCTCACTCTCAGACATGTCTGGGCTTGTTTTGTTGTTGTGTGCAGTAGGGAACTTAAAAGTATGAGATCATGCTTTTTATCACAAAAATATATAGCGGTATGAATTGGATAATATTGTACAGCCCTACACAGCAGATTGTTTCACAATCAGCTCTTTGCCAGTCTTTTCTCAAATACAAAATAATTCCCTTTTGTAATTGGAACAGAGCAGTGAAGACAGGGGAAGACACCCAGTAAATTAGCTTGGTGGGGATTTGAACGTACAACGTATGTTTGTTTATGCTGAGGTTATAACAAAAGCGTTACTTACAGAAAACAAGTAATGCTGGGCACAACAAACCCCGCCCCCAACAGACATATTAGTTGATTTGAATGTTGTTCGTCTCATGAAAGTGTCGGTCTCCAAACACTGAATTGCTAAGATAACACATATGTTACACCAAGTGTTAACGCATACTGTCCATGCCCCAAATTTTCCTTTGACCTTTACCTGGAGGTCAAGGTCGCTGAAATTTGAGCTTGTCTAAGATTTTTACTAGATACATCTTTGATGTTAATTTGAATCTCACATTGTTCTCGAGTTTTGTGCAAATTTAGTATGAATCAGGCTAGTAGTTTAACTGTAATATTATTAACTAACAAACAGACATATCAAAACAATGCCCTGTTACCCCCTTTGGGGACGGGGTTACAATTCACTGTAATGTTATCTGAACTTTCAAAGGACATGTTAGTTGTTGGATACCTACCACTCTGTAGGTCATGATCAAACACATTATTTCATAGCTGTGGACTTGTGAAAATGTAATCATTACTATTAGAGTACACACTTGCATCAGTAAATGAAGAATATATTCACAGATAACTATAAACAAATAATGGGTCCTTTACATGAGCATGAATTACAATTTTTTTAGGTAACATAATTGTTTTTTGTACAGATAAATTTAAAACCATTGCATTAGAGACCTGAATCACTATCTGAGGAAAATATTAATCTGATATTACTATTTATGAGCAAACATATCTTTGTATACATGAAGCCTTTGCAAGGCCAAAAACAATCTGCCATTGCATACACAAGTCAAACACCCTTTTTTGGAATCAAGTTAAATAGCAGCACACACTCTTTTCAGTCATTCCCCTTGAGATCAGTTAACATAATGCTGCCTTTAATTGGTTTTAGAGCCCCCCCCCCCCCCCCCCCCCCCCCCCTCCTTTTCCTTTTCCT
>VOQJ01005112.1:26831-43890 GCA_015052665.1 Apistogramma diplotaenia
CCTACCAGGGGGACAAGCCCCCGGACAACATAGCTCCTGGGATCACTGGGACACGCAAACTCCTCCACCACGTTAAGGTAGCGATCCGCGGAGGTGGTCGAATGCCATTTTATCAAAATTTCACTAAGGCTCAAATAGTTCCATGTAGGCTATACGGCATTGCTGCCCCTTCAGTGCACCTGTTGTTAATTTGATTAACATCAAAGCTGTGTTTTTTGAGCTGTGTTTATTTGTTTGCATATTCAAAAGCGATATTTGTTGGACACTTTAAGGGAATTTCATAAGTTTTGGCGCAAGTGGTTAACTGTCATTGTACAGAACACTTTTGGCAACAACTGAAGAGTTCTCAATTTGAAATTTTTTTTGCCATACAACTGTTTGATAGAAAAAACAAACAAAACAAACGATGACATGTGTATTCAAAAGGTTCACCTTACTGTAACATCATTAGGTCCTGCAAAAATACTTTTCTGGTCATTATTCAACTCTATATCTCAAGAACAGAAGGTGAGATATGAGTCAGGACACGTGGATCTAAATTGCAACTTGACTTGTAAATTTATTTCTTCCTTCTTTTGCATTCATTAACTGTGGTAGATGGATTTGGGGCTTGGTGTAAGTCTGCAGTCATGTTAGCAGTTCAGTAATGCTGTGCTGAGGCACAACAGTGTTACAAAGCACACAGAAACAATGTTACTAACACACAACTATGTTTAATATTTAATGTCCTACATTTTCCATGATCGCAAGGAAATGTTTAGTGTGATACAACAACCCCTTTGATACCAGGAAAAAAATGGTGGTTGCCCCGTGATTGCATTGAATTATTTCACGTTCAGCAACCATTTCCAAGTCGTTGCAGCGAGCAGCCGATCACCTAAAAGTTGAGCCTGCAATGCTCTCATTCCCTGGGCAACCACTCTCTGTCACCAGGCGATTGCGCAGGTCACCTGGTGGGAGGTAACCCGTCTCCAATCCCGTCTGACTCGCACTTACTGCAGTCACTCTAAGACAGATTGGCGAAAGGTTCAGAAATGCTTGCTGTCTAATTTTAAAAAAGCAGACAGATTGCAGCACATTAGATTCAGTGTGAGTCAGTGTGCACCAGTAAACTGTGTGGTGTCTCTGTGCAAAAGAGGATTGAACTCAGCTGGTTGACTGCTGGTTCTCTTGTGGTTATATTCCTATAGTATAAAACCAAAGTTGCTGAGTGTCATTTTGCTGAAAAACTGCCATCCTGCATCAACTGTGTCCCTATTTGTGGAGGAATTTCTGGGTTTTCCCCCCCTGGGGGCCTCAGGAAGGTATTGACAGGTGTCCTGCTCCTGTAGATGAAACAGGTAGCAAGCTGAGATGTCATATGTACCACCAGCCACAGGTTGAGACATCTGTCACCTGATATTCTTCTGATTCATTATTAGCCCCTTTTTTGTGTGTGCACAGACATTTATGAAGACATGCGTGTGATCTTCCCCCATATCCAAATCCCTTCAAACACAGAAAAATGCATCTCTGTGAAACCCAGCAACCAAACACCTAAACAAGGATAAAGAATCACGCAGAAATAAAACAGTGTGGTGGTTTATGTTGTGAGGACACTCTCATCAAAGTCCAAACAGCATAAGACAGAGCAGTGATGAGAACACACATGAACTTGGCTGTGACCAACATCACAGACCGAGAAGAAGTGGACACAGAGCTAGAAACATGCACAGGCCACCGCAGCCATTTCTGGCTGGACTCTGAATATAAATAGTTAATGTGATTTTTTTTTCTTTAATGTGAATTACTGTGTATGGAGAAAGCAACAGATGGCAACACATTTGCAATTTTCCCCTGCCTATCACAGTTAGTTGCCACACTATCACAAGCAAATTGCACGCGATTGCCAACTTGACCCCGTCTCACTGCAGACTGAAAGCAGACTGATTCGTTTTATCGCCGTCTTCATGTACCAGAGTCGCTTTGAAGATGGCACCTGGCAGCAAGTGGTCACAGTCTGATCCCTGTATTTGAAGAAGCCATTTCAAAGGCAACAAGACTGCAAGTACCACATTTTTTCCGTGTATGACTGTCGACAGAAGCAATATCACAATATTTTAGTCAGAATGGCCCATTGGAAATACATCATATAAAGTCTTTATAAACATTGGCTTATATTGCATAATGAAGCATCTGGGCTGTTGATAGCCTTTTGATGTTTAATGAACACATAACCATATTGGTTTGACCTCATATCTTTGTACACCATTTGAAGGCATAAGGTTAACTTTAATAGCTTATTAATTAAAAATAACAATACGCTCTTTCTGTATGTCTTTCTGCTTCTGTACAGAGTGCTACTGTAGCTTCAGAGGAAAACAGGATTATTTGAGCTGCACTGTTCATGGTCACTTAAATAGCAGCAATGTTTAGAAAGAAGTTGGCTATTTTCGTTTGTTGCATATTTATTTAAGATGGCTCCCTAATGCCTTACTGCCAGCAGCTCTAGTTTGCCTTACATAAACCTTCTCCCTCCTCTGTGCACATAGGTAGAACTCTGCCCTTTTGTCACTTTTTCTTTGTTCAGAGTGCACTTAACCTGTGGCTTTGGCCCTGAGTGCTGTAATTCTGCTACCCATGAAAGGGCCCTCCAGGCAGCACTTTAGCTTGAGTCAGCCAGGAGAAATGGATGGAAGAGAGTAAAGAATGTCAACCATATTAGAGGAAAGAACAGCAGGTTGGAAATGTAAGGAGGGATGAGAGTCAAGGAGGGGTGGAGCTGAGAATGCCAGAATTATTAGCGAGAGGATGGAGTGAAGGAGGAGAGAGATGACAGTGTCAGGTCTAATAGAGGGACAGAGAGATGTGGCGCGATGAGGTGAAATGGTGAAGAGGCGTAGGATGCCAATTAAAGTAAGATGACTGGTGCCGTATTTGCAACTACTGATGTAATAACGATGACTAAGAGCAAATTAAAACTCTCATTCATACTCGGTAGACAACAAAAAGAACAGATGTCACCAGTCATGTGCAGATCTTTAAACTGGTGGACATGTTCTGTTTCAAAATAACAGAACTTTAATTTTTCTTTCACCACAAAATATAACTTTCTGTTACAACTAAGAAGATGGGTGGATGGTTTGAAGCAGTGCTGCACAAAAATATAATAATGAATATGACAAGGGATCAGATGAACTTTAAAAAAAAGCAAAACAAAGTCAGTTCGATGGAAATGCAAAGGTCTCGATGTTTTTATCAGCTCCAAGTGAGACAGAATGGAGAGCAGGAGTAGATATGGGATTAGACAGGAAATGTAAAGGTGCCATAGTGGCTCTTTGATCTGTGTGCACACAACACAGAATCCTATTAGTAATGTTACAGCATCTAACTGATCTGCAGATGGTGGTGATGTGCAGCAATATGCAAACAAAGGCTGAGAATTTAACCACAAAGCAAGTGTTTAATGAAGGATGGAGATGCACTCCATATGCTTTTAGACCCCCACACAGTAAGTTTTTAATGCAAACATAACTTTTGTTTGTTTAGAAGAAAACTCCAGAGGGCATCTTCAACTTTTTGACAATCAAGCAGAAAGAGCTCAAGAGGAAAATGAAAATAATTTTCTTCTGCTGTCGGCAGCCAGACAGTTGCATTGTTTTATTTTGTACAACAGGGGAGAGGGGAAAAAAAATCTAATTTTGAATATGTACTGTTTTACTCTCACAATCACTGGCACTCACTGTTGTAGAGCTAATTAAATCCTTCCAAGTACAATCTTAAGATTCTTGACACAGTTATTGACCCCCTTTGGTGAAACGCAGCGTTTCACTCAAAGGAAGAGGAGCTCATTCAGTGACGTCTTCTGCTGCACACAGATAAACCTGCGCAATCATTCCATTTAGTAGAATTACGTCACAAGATTCTTTTTAATGACTTACTTGAATTACTTAGACTCACTGCACCTCTCCCTTTGATGTCCAGCTCTCATCATAAAGATATTCGCACTTAAAGCTGTCACTGTGATAGGTCATGTACCTCTCCTCAAAGACAGCTGTGACAGGGCTGTCCTGACCTCATCACTCTGTTCCGACAACTGACGTGGCCATTTAAACTGTCTCGCACGCACGCACACACACACACACACACGCACACACCAACAAACTGACAGGTGCTCCCTCGAGTCTGAGCCCTGCCAGTGACGCAGCCAGCATCACTTTACTGGGAACCGCGACTTGAGGTCAAGAGCTGTCGGCCACAGTGATTGCTAACATGTGTGTGTGTGTATGTGCGCGTGGGCACACACACACACACACACACACACACGCATGCATGCTGACAAGAGTAGACATTACTTTTTTCCAATTGTTTTAGAGAAGTCTTTAAGTATCCAGTTTGACATAAAATACAGACAGTCTTTTTTTAAGTGTGCTGACAAAATCCAGCACAATTTTTTAAGTCTTTGAACACCTTTCTGCTCTTTGTTGAACCTGCTTCATTTTGTATTTTCCATTTCTCCAGTTGAGCATGTTATTCATGCTGATGATACTGTAATTCCAATAAGGCAGCCAGCATCTACTGATGCGTTATGTTGTATCAAAGGAGGGTTTCTTTTTTTTCTGTCGTCGCTTTTCTCTCACCTCCAACTGTGCACAGCAGATGGTTCTTTATCCCTCAGCCTGGTTCTGCTGCAAGTCTCTTCCTGTTTAAAAAGGTGTTCTTTTTCCCCACCGTTACCAAGTGGTTGGTCATAGGGGATCCTCTGATTATTGGGGTTCTCCCCTCCAAATATTGTAGGGTCTTTACCTTGAGAAAATCAACAACTTGCTCTTCATCAGATGATTATGTACTGAGCAGTGCTAGCACATGGTCACATCAGATAGAGATAATATCCAATCAAAGGCTAAATATTACTTAAACAGTTCACAGATAAATAATCACACTAATGTGGATTGTGCATTATTCCCCGGTGATGCTCTGAAAGGTTAGTACTTAGTAAAAAAACAAAATATAAATAATTTAACATATTAGTAAATACGTCAATGAAAAAAATGTAAGTAAATGAAAAAATTCAAATAATTTAAATAATAGGAAAAACATTACAAAATAGAAAGTAAGTAAAAAAATTAAAATGATAATTAACCAGTGACTTTGTTGTCAGCTGGCATTAGATAATGAAATTAATTAAAACTGAAAAGAATTAATATTTTATTAAAGTTGTTACACAATGAGCCTTTTAGGTTGGGGTGAATGTTTTGCATAATGGACTCTAATGTGCACGTTTACAGGAAGCACCAACAATACAAATCAAGTTCTGTGATTTAAAAAAAAAAATCAACATGTCATAATGAAAAACCTTGCTGTTCTCAATCTGCAGCATACTGTACTTGCCTCCAGTTTGCCACTTGAAAACTTAGCTTTTATTGCTTTATATCTCTGTGGAAATGTGCTTCAATGACAGGCTGTCGTACTGAACAAGTAAAAAAGGGAGCCATGAATTACTGTTAATTATGCTGAAATTCAAGTTCCCTCAAGTGCCACAGCACTTTAACTTGACTCATTTAGCATAGCTGCTTGATTATGTTGTCAAAACCATGGCTAGTAAGCAATGCTTGAGTACAAGACAAGAGTGCTCCATGGAACAAAAAGCTTCAAATGTGATTTCCAGCTTGTTAAAGTAAAATACTGACTTGTGTTGTAGACAAGAGGAAGATTCAATCAACAGGTTCCTTTTGTTGTTTTGCATGTTCATGGTGTCTTTATTTTTTTCCTCATGTGTATATTGTATTTATTGCAGTAGCTGACATTCATCGAAAGTCGGAGCCTAATTATGAATATTTTAAAAAAAGGTCCACGTATCATGTACTGTAAATATATTGGTATGTTACAATAAATAGGTGGAACAAAGTTTAAATAAACACTCACCAGCCACTTTATTAGTACACCTTGCTAGTAGTGGGTTGGACTCTCTTTTGCCTTCACGAATACCTTAATTCTTTGTTCACAAACGTGCTCTACTGATTTGATTTCTGGTGATTTGAGTCCAGTGAACTCACTGTCATGTTCAAGAAAGCAGTTTGAGATGATCTGAGTTTCGTGGCGTGGTGCGTTATCCTGCTGGAAACAAGCCTGTCTGGGACCAACAACCATGCCACGTTCAATGTCACTTAAATCACCTTTCTTCCTCATTCTGATGCAGGTCGTCTTGACTGCGTCTACATGCTTAAATGCACTCACTTTCTTTCGTGTGATTGCCTGATTAGACATTCGTGCTAATGAGCAGTTGAAGGTGTACCTAATAAAGTGACTGGTGAGCGTATGCCTCATTGCCTTATTAATCAGCTTCATCACAAACAAATATGTCAGCACTTGCAGTGATAATGATTTCTGACACTTAAAGAGGGAAGCACTAAGCGACCGTATGCATCAGTGAAATCTGAAGCCTTAAGTGTCACACTTTAGCATACTTTTACACGCTGCTCATAGAAAACCCAGCTTTGGTTCTCACACATTTTATGTGGACTTGAGTTTGTGCAGTGGGTTAGTTTAATCCGTTCTTCAAACATAACTACCTATTGGCCAAAATGTGGGGGGAAAATGGTGTTAATTAGACTGGCACAGGGTAATTGCATATTGCAGGAGAAGGAGTTTCTTCTGGGCCAATCTGTTTGTGATTTGCATCAAGAATAATTTCGAGGATGAAGCATGAAGTGCCAAATTTACTCAGTTAATTGCTCTTTAAAGTTCCCAAAGACCGCCTTGAGGACAAGGTAGAGCAACATGTGACAGGAAAAACTAAAAAAACAAAAGATCAGTAAAGGGCTCCTGTTTCATTCTTCTATGTGTTTCCCATCCAGTGGCATTTAAAGCACAATACAGAATAAAAATGTGGGACACCTAACATTAGATTCGATTTGATTTCTTTGTCTTTCTCCATCCAGCAATCTTAATGTGAACACCCCTGCTTGCAGGCGAGTACAGTGCAATCTTCAAATTATGATCCAGAAATTCTTAGCAGGGGTGTTATGATTTTTATAGAGAACATACGCATAGATGTACAGAGAGAAAAGAAGCTAAATGACAACTGGCACCAAAGGCTTTTTTTTAAATTTACATAATAGTGCAGATCTGAATAATGATTGAGTGTTTTATATATTCCAGTCTTCTGTTGTGAGAGTGCAGTTGGAAGAAAAAAATTAAGGGAGAAGCTCTTTGCTTCCTTGCACACACAGATACAAGTTGATGATAGTCTGAATGACATTTTCACAGAATTCAATTTGATATATAATGTTTGCTTCATACTTTACCCCCTTCCCCTTCAGTCTTTGTGTGTGTGTGTGTGTGTGTGTGTGTGTGTGTGTCCACACAAAAGTAATGGTTAGCAAGTTTTTATTTGTTTTCCTTCCCGTCTTTTCTGGCTCATATCCTCTGTCAGCCTCCCTCCTCCTTCTCCCCAGTCATCAGTCACTTAATCAATCACTGATGTTTTCCTCCCTCGCTCCTGTGTCCCTCCTTCTTCCTCCACTCATTTTCTCCCCCTCCCCACTCCCACTCTCTATGACTTTTCTGTCCATTCATCTATCCATCCATATCTCAAGTGGTAAAGTGGTTTCCGGTCATTTCCATACAGTTTGCTTAATATATGCTGATGATAATAGCCTATTGACCCACTCCTGCACACATACATGCATTTTCTTCGCCTGCTATCCATCCATCCATCCATCCATCCATCCATCCTCTGTTCAGGCCGGAGGGAACAGCAGATGAATGAGAGGTGGGAGGAAGTGGAGGGCCACTTGATTGAGCGTTGAGCCTAACAGGCATCAGTGTTCATGCTGAAAAAAAGTACAAATGCATTTGCGTTCCACTGACTCATAATCTGTTTATTTTTACAGCAAAAATAAAGGAAACAGATATTTGAATGATTACATATAGTGCACATATGATTATAAGTTGGAATGCAGTGTCTGAAACTTTTCTTATTTCTGTTATTTTCTTTTTAATGAAGCACCTGTGTTGACAAATTGATGAAGATTTTTTCTTAATGTGCATCTCAATTTTTTCGAGGGATTTCTGGGCCATTATTTGTTAGAGCTCTAAGTAGAAATTAAATTCATTTGAGTTTAATATTGTTTTTCTTCAGTAGCCAACTAAAGGTTTGGTTTAAGGAAATATCAGAAAATTCCTGATTTGCAAGAATTTCAAGCTGAAAAAACCCAAATCCAAAAGTGCAACCCAGTGAGCATCTGGAACATTTGCTTGAAAAAACTGGTCCTAATTTTATGCTGATTGTCTCAGCTCTTAGTATTTAAGTATTTAGGCACCAAATTTACTAACTGAATTCTGTTCAAACATGTACTGTATCATTAAACCCACCTGCTCCATGCAGATGTTGCTGGTTAATTTCTCCCTCTAGCACGCCGGTTGTGATAGGTGCATTATTTGTATTGACGTCTCTGTGATACTGTCTCGTTCTGGTCTCTGCTTTGTTTAACCCTGCAGGGCGTTTTCATCGCGCTCACATTAGAAATTTGTCACTTGGTCTTGGCTTTATTGACTTGCACGCACATATTGCAGCGTTCGAAGAGAAGTAGCTCCTCCTTTTTCCACCAATGTGGTTCTGGTACCACATCTAGAGGCCTGGCATGGCTCCATACCAACACCAGCACCAATACAGCCTCAATGTACTACAAAAGGACTTAGCCGAAATTGTGTTCATTCACACTGCTTGTTGTATGGTTGGTATTTCACAGAAACTGCACCTTTCATGGTACATTTATGCAATATAGGCCTTTTTGAATGAAGATAAAACCCGCGATGACTCACGAGCACTTATCTGACCTTGCGTGCAAAATTAACCACAAATATCTTCTTCAGCTTTTTTTTTGCACAGTGTTCCCTTCTTTACTTTTCGGGCTTAAAGGCCAGTAATGTTTTGGCTGATCACTTAGTTGTGACTGAAAGTAGTGGGGGAACTGTAAACCACACAGTATGTATAAGAGGGATGCAAATGTGCAACTTCTTTTCAGCATATGAAAATAATATATGAAGGGATTTTTCATAAAATTGTTCATGTGTACAGCTGAAGTTTCCTGAAATTGCATATACTTTCCTCTTTGGCTGAAATGTCCAGAGTCTATGAATATGCAGATATATTTTTTAAACACAGCTGTCCAAGTTCACTGAATTTTCCACACAAAATCCTGTTTTATGTGCGTTCCAGGAATGAAAATGAATGAGCTTTAAAACTGTCCAGCAGCCAAGTGAAAGAATTAACGAAGCAAACTTCAAATGGTTTCTAGCAGTTGACACATCTGCATCAGAGAAGTTGAGGTTTTCTTTCAGTGTTTTAATCTGCCCGGTACTAACAGTAGGTAAAGTGGTGTGTTTTAACAGCGAGCCTTTGCTACGTGGATGTAGTCATTATCTAATACAGTCCATTAGCTTTAAGATGTTAGCCTGCCTGCATTATTTAGATTAACCTCAGAAAATGGAAATGACTCAGCCTTCCTGTCAGAGAAGTCAGTCAGCAGTGCACCCTAACCCTGCTTATTGACCACTGACCATAAATATATGATAATATTGTTCCATCGAGTTTATATATTTAAAGATTAAATATTTAAAGAGGTATTCCACTGGATGTGGCTCTGATTGTAGTCTGGAGCTGTCTCTGTTTTGGTTGCTTTTGCACACACACTTGTGTTGGGTTGTGTGCGCGCGTGTGCGTACGTCCCTGGAGCAGTGTAGGAAGAGCAAAAGGATGTATCTTTTACATCATGTCATTCCTTTATCTATCCTTTTTGACAAAAGAAGCTGAGACAAGCACTTCTACCTCTGCAGCTCGCTGTTATCTGTCACTTTACTGTCTGTCAGGCGTGCACAGAAAAGCACACGACACTCCAGTGTAAGCGTTCTTGTTTAAAGTCATATCTGAGTTGTGCATTTGTTAGTCTAAAAGTCTCAGAAATCATTAAGTGAATTAGGATTTGGATAACTTGTCGCTGCTTTGCAGTCTCCTGCTGGTGACTCAGTTTCTCAGTTAAGTGCATCGTGACAGTAACTTGGGCCGCACGGATAACCGGCGCTGGAGAAGATTGTGTTTTACCAATCAGTTTTCTAGATGAATGATATTGCTATTCCTCGATGGTGCCAAGAACGTGCAGATATAAGAATGTGCCTGACCTCCTTTGTCTGCCCTGATGATTTATTAAAAGATAGTGTAAATGCAAGTATTTTTAGGTCTCTGGTGAGGGAAAACAAAACACTCCCATAAAGCAGCAAGCTGCTGATATTGGCTGATAAGAAGTGAGTAAATTTCCTTTTGCATACCGAAGGAAAAAAATCCACTTTAAAACACATTTACTTCATTAAACAGCTCTTGGCGATAATGCCTCCACTGGCGTATTAATTTTTTATTCCTGCAGATAATTGCTTAAGTCTGAAAAGGGTTGGTGACATTAGTTTTTAGTGTCATTTAGTGTCTTTTTCAAAACTTGATGCTGGGCTTTTTGATCTTGTTACTTCACTGCTGGTGGCATTTCTCCTTTATACTCTGTGTTTTACCTGTTTAGCTTGGCCCACTTTCTCCTGAATGGACTCTCTCCAGCCCACTGGGTGCTTTTAACCAGGGCAGGTTATTCCGTACGTTTTCTGAACCTAGCTGCGATCAGAGAGTACTGCAACATCTGAAGGACACTGCTGTTCACAATCCAAAGAGGAGGTAGCATGTTTGTGCAGCTGATGCAGGATGCCGGGAATTGGAAAGCTGTGCTGCACATTAGTGAAAGTCTGTCAAGTAGTTTTGGAGCATTCCTGTGAATTAACAGGAACAACAAGCAAATGTCAGGAGTGTGCTTACTTTTAATCAGACACTTGGGCAGGCGAGCAGCTGCAAAGGCATGTCATTATCGGCTTTATGCCTGATAATGACATGAATGCAACTTCAGTATTAAATGGATTAGCTCAAAGCACAATAAGGTAACATGTAATAACAGAAATAAAATAAAATGAACATAAGATTGTGTTGTTTTTCTGGAGACAAAGCTCCACATTTACAAGTGGCAGTAATGATTTTTCTGATCTGAAGCACAAATGGGCTCCACAGGTCATGATTTATACAATCTGAGAGGGTTGAAATGCTGCCAGTTCACCGGACAACCAGATACTCAAAAGGATGTATTGAAGAAATGTCATTTGTATTTTCCAGCTTGCTCAAGATGAGGGCAGTCCAGTGCGAGGGTTTGGTGTGGTGGAATATGAGAGCGCGGAGCAGGCGGAGGCTGTGCTGATAGAGATGGACCGAACCCTGGTGGGAGGACAGGAGGTCCGTCTGTCACTCTGTACCCCCGGCACCTCAGGGAGAAGCACCTTGGCTGCACTCATTGCTGCCCAGGGTATGGTGAGTATATTAGGGACAAAGCAACATCACAGACACATACATGACAGAGTCCGCTGACGATGCCGTACACGTGCTAATATTAGCACCAGTATTAGTGCAATAGCAGTCATAATGGTTCACTAGCCACCAGTTTTTATGTGACATGAACATGTAACTGCCCTGTGCTGTCTCATTTGGTCTAAAACCCAAAGTTATTATATTTATTACAAATTCTGAAGTATCACAGTCACGAAGCTCGAAGCATCAAATTTTAATTATGAGATGAATCACGCAAATATATTTAGTGTGGATGTGTCAGTGATTTTCACACTTGTATCTTCCATGTATTTGGTGGGACTGTTGCAAAGCAAAAATCCCATTATATGTTCTTGTGCTGAAAAACAGCCCCACAACATGTTTTTCACCTCACTGATCCCACACATGCTGTAAAAACACAGCTCAAACACCAAAGACTAGCTGATCGCACAATGCATGCCTGTGTTTTTGTTTGGGGTTTTTTTTCGTTTTCCATTTTTACCATTTGCAAATTATTGTGCAGTTTATTAAAGGAAAAAAAAATCTCCATTCACTTCAGTGGATGAAATGTTCACAGCTAGAGTGGACAGAGTGGGAAAAGCAGAAATTCTCTGATTTTTTTTTTCTCTTTAACCTGCTGCTGCACCCTCAATCTACGGGCATCATTTTATCAGCAAATTGAAGGGAAAATTATTTTCTTTCAAACATTTTTTCAAAGCTGACGAACTTGCATTTTTCTATCTGCAGGCATTTGAGTGAGAGGAGCAGCATAACTGCTTCATGGAGATTAGTTGTAATTTTCTCCAAAAATCCTCGATGAAACAGAAGCCACCGCTTTTTCTGTCTCACTCCAGTGACTCCATTTTTAACAGCAGGAACACAAAGAAACTCAGATCTGCAGAGCAACGTGTTAGGCCACTCGGGGTTTTTAAACCAGGTGGATACGAGCTACAGCTCGGAGTTTATACACTGAGTGGCACACCCAATTTAAAGAAATTTGGTCACTTGGTTACAGTCACACTGGATGCCCATCACCATGGTAACTAATTGCTGCTTAACTGACATGGGATGACTGATGAGGTATGCTGCATTTGAATTTCATTAACTGATTCCTTGATTTGGATATTCGTTGTCTCTCACAGACTCTCTGGCTGGTGTCTCAGAGGAATGTGACTGCAGGGTCCTGCTTGGAATGGACTTTTTCAGCAAAACTATTCTAGCTTAAACTTTTTTAGCAGAAAGCCACAGATCGAGTCCAGCAGTAGCAACAATCCCACTAGTTTCTCCAGAAATGTCATAGTCAGGTTACTGTTGATCAACAACATATCCAGAAAACAAGCTTTCTGCTCTCTTGTTTGGCATTCATAACTGCAAAATACAACAACCCCCAAACCCACCATTGCAGTAAATGAAATGAAATGTTCCCTTTGCTATTTTTTGCCATAAACCTCATTATTAGCGTCACAGAGTTGACTCACGTCAAAGTGGAGTGTAATTTTTGTAGCTTTGAACCCGTTTTTCATATCTGGAAAACCACATGCTACAAAAAGCAGATATGCTCTCAGCTACTTTTACATGTAATTGTGATGCCAAGTGCCCAGTGGTTCTTGCACATTCAGTGCTGAGATATACCGAGGTTTGACATGGCGCACATGCGTGAACTCCCTCCAGCTGAGATAGTCTTTGTAACTGTGATACTCCTCCTACACAGAGCTGTGGTAGCAGAGAGGCACTGACATGATAATTATAGTCCTATAGACTGATTGGGCTCCTCCACTGTCTCCTGCAGCCTGAAATAAACCAAACCACAAGCTAGTGACACAGTATGACACTCATGCATGTACCCATTCAAACAGATGCAATCCAGCAAACCTCCAGCAGGTAAACACAGTGAGTGAGAGTAAATGAGAAGTGAGAGTTCCCAAAAGCAAGAATTCTTGTTAATCCCTGCAGATACTTGGAATTACTACAGCTAGTGAGCACTGACAGGCTTGTGGGAATGTAAGGAATCCAGGGACAGAGCAGAGAAGTGGTTAATAGCCACTTAAAGACCAGTCCAGAAAGCATTCATTTCACGCTAGTAGACATATGAGCAAAATAAGCAGTCAACATGACTGACTCTCTGCCTTGGAAGTGCAGTGTACCAACGACAGCGCCAAACTCACTTGGTTCAGAGAGCCAGAGTTTCGTCTGTAACAGACCTCAGCCTGCACAACACCACTTCATCACATCAGCTTGCAGGCAACTCTCACTTTCACTTTTCCTTCAGAACCATGTCTGAGCATGCACAGCACAGGCGAATTATCAGAATACATCACCTTTGTATAATAGGTTTAATGTTTGAGCAGAGTCAAAGGTGAGCAGCTACGCCTTAGCTGCACGTGGGCGTCGAATGCGTCGGTGGAGATGGAGGTGGGGAGCAATTTTCATACTGAAGACCTGAAGGGATTATTATTATCAGGGACAAAACTTCTACATATGTCATTTTGATGAAGAGAGATGGCTTTTTAGGGCTTTCATCAATGTTCTCAGAGGAACTGTAATCATGTTTTAAAATACCGGAATACTGGGATGAGATATAAGATAGTTGCATCTAAAAAAGGCACGTCTTGCACTCGCAAACAAGCTGTTTTATTGTTGTTGTTAATGCAGAAATTACCTGTTGAAAGCATTTTCAAAACAAATCAGCAGTATGAAGCATTTTATTGAATTTTATATATTGATTGTTTTATCTCTCTGAATAGTATTAATATTTATTTGTAACATGTATGCACAACACTAACATTTCCCCAGGTTTCCTGTATATTTTAACCAATCTGTAATGAGCTGTTATATGTGCTAGACTTCCACTTTAGATTTTAAAAAAAAATCTGCACCGTCTCTTTTCCTGATGGCATCACAGCTGTTGCAGAGCATAAATTATCAGACGCACATAAAGAGGTTATAGCTGTGTCGGATGGGCTGAAAATTACAGGTTGAAAAGCAAAGCAGTAACAGTCACAGTAATAGTCTGAATTGCAATGAAGAGGATGGAAAGACATAGAGAAAATGTGTTTCTGAATAAATTAGCAGAGGAAAGCAGGGGGAATGTGAGGAAGAAGGAAGACATAAAGTCAGTGAAAGAAAAAAAAGGAGGGGGGGGGGGTGATTTGAGACGGAGACCAGAAAGGGGAAGAAGGAAGAGGTAGAGAGAAAGAAAGCGCGTGAGCGTCTGAGTACTGTGAGGTTACATTAGTGCCCCGAGGCTCCGTCAACATTATTGCAGTGAATGTGAGCAGCTGGTAAAAGCAACATCAGATCTTCAGAAAGAGATCGAGACTTACTCCTGTCTACAGTTCTCTGAGGCACTTCTCTCATTTCTCCAGTTAGTGCGATGTGAGTGTGAGTGAGTGTGAACACTGAGGACCAGATGGCCTACTCCCTCCCTCCTTTCTTCTCCCTCCATCCTTTTCCTTACACGATACTTCTCGCCTTCCCTTCTTCGCGGCTTCCTTACCTCCCTGGCATGTCTGTGTGTGTGTTAGTGTGTGGGTGTGTGGCTGGATTTTGTGCCAGTAGCCAAACAGACTGATGCATGCTGACATTTTCTCCAGCAGAAAGAAAAAGAAATGAGACCACTCTCCTCCTCCTCCTCCTACTCCTCTTCTTCTTCCTCCTCCTCCTCCTCCTCCTCCTCCTCCTCTCTTCCCTTGAAAGATGCTGTCAGCTATGACTGGCCTTGTTCAACACTAGCACACACATGCACACACACGAATGACAGTTTTCTTTGCTCGAACACTCAAATACACATACTGTACGTGTGCACTAGCCTCTCCTCTTCCTCACTTGCTGACAGGATGGAGTCAAATGCAACCCATCCCCGTCAGTGAGGCTCTCTTTTCGGGATGCGACAGGGAGGAAACAGGGTTGACTTGTGCTCAACTCATGCTGTAGCTCAGGGGCAGACGAGGAGGAAACATCACCACCCTGCTAATGTTGTTTTAAATAGCCACGTCAGTGGGGCAGCGAGCGAGTGCTGCTGCCACACTGTCAGTGCTGAGGAGGATCTACCACAGCAAAGGCTGCTCCATTCGATTTGGCGCAGTCTAATTCAATAGGATTTCATTTGAGTCTGTTGAATGAAATTTGCCCAGCATAATGAGTAATTGAATTCTTATTTGGGAATGTGCTTTACAGTAGCTCTTTTGATTAAACACAAGTCAGCAGAGAACTGTTCAGATCCAGGAAATTCAGCTTAACGTTAAATTAAATACAGGCTTTACCGGTAATGGGAAAGAAAACAAGAGTTTAAAGCGACTGTGTAAGGTGTTCTGTGTGGGGTGAGAGCAGCTGTAATTAAACATGCTAAATGTTCTAAGACATGTTATACAGTATATGAAAGGAAGAAACCGAGAACAAAACCTGAGTAATTTGAAATAGACAGGCAGGTTTATTTAGACACGGGGCTGAAAAGGAGTGTGTGATCACGGCTGTGGTGGAGGCTACACACTGCTACGCTCTCGTAAACACAGGTGAAATTCAGATTCCCCAACCCATAAATCAGCTTCAAGGTATTTTAACTAAAGGTTGTTTAGATTTGTTTGCATTTATCACATTGTCACGTTTTACAGTTGCAACCTGGATTCAACTTAAAGTTAAATCACAACAACTGACTGTCAGTTTGTAAAAAACAGGCTTTTTTTTCAGAAGGTTCACTTCAGTTTCATTTATATACAGTAGCACCAAATCACAGCAACGGTCGCCTCAGGCCACTAAAAGCGAGAAGCCTGATGGACACAATGCAGGCAAACATAGAGAAAGTAAAGCGGGAATTTGGTCACAAATTCAGAGAAAGCAGAGAAAAATGTCTTGTTCATGTTTTAAGCGATGCTACAAATCCAGAAGACAATATTGGAGCCTGCTATGAAAAACGAACATACAGAAACAAAGAAATATATTCTGATAAACAGTCAAACTGTCCCTATTATTTTTTATATAATATTTTAGACTCTGTGGTTTGTATGATTTACATTTCAAAATAATTCTCATATATCCAGTTTTCTTCTCATTGTTCGTCCACTGTAATCGTACGTATGACAGAAGATTCAGAAAAGCCCAATAGCGCCACTTTAAACAAATGAATTCCACAACAGTGTGTTGTTCTCTGTATTTTACACATTACACAGTATCAGGAGCAGCGTGCAGCACTGGAGGACAAATATATAAGTCTGCTGAGGGTAAATGCTAAAGAAAAGCCACATAAGTCACCATTTCTGTTTAATCCAGAGACTTGCATATCAATCTGCCCTTCCTCCCTCGTTTTCTTTACTCTGACTTTCCACTACCAGCCGACAGTCAGAGCCATGAAAATGATTCAGTGATCGTCTTTATAAATTAGAGTGAAAGCAGTTGCACTACCATAAATGTACCAAGAGGATGAAACTCTTGCGTGACTTCCATCTTATTTATGTGTATATTTGTGTAAGCCAGGCACACGATTACATTTTAAAACACTGCACTTTGATCAGATATTCTTTTGAAGGGACGTATTTATGTTCAAGGGAGACACTCCCAAACTGTGAGCGAAGCCGCGTTTGTAAGAGACGTTTTTAGAAAGGTTGCTGCTTGTGCCTGTTTCATGTGAAACAGCTGAACCGGCGTTTGAAGACTCTTTTTTTTTTTTCTTTG
>VOQJ01005113.1:2302-22192 GCA_015052665.1 Apistogramma diplotaenia
AAAGTGTATTTATAGTCACGTATAAAACCCCGGATAACAAAACGATGCCCACCTGACTCCATTCGCACATTATCACCCAATTAATTTGAACATATCGGTTTTAAATGAGGGATTTAGGAGTAAAGTAGTCCAAAAGGCCCGAAGACAGACATTTGAATAGTTCTTGCTGCCTCGCCCTGACGCTACCGACCACACCTCGACTCCTGACACGCGTTCAGCCTCCGGTGTGATGACACAGAAGCTCCCGGAACAAAGCTCCGAGGAATCACCTTCTCTTTGCCATTTGTGCCCAGAGGATGTTTGTGATGCCAGTCTCTCCACAGCTTTGTGGACGTAAACAAAAGGAAACAGAAAGCATAAGTCAGCAGGTGCCAGCCAGCTGCTGTGGTGTCTAGAGCTCATAAAGCGCAGCAGAAATGGTGTTAGCTGGAGTTCTTTATTTTTTTTGCTTAAATTGCCGCATCTGGAAGGTGAATTTGCATCATGCTCTAAGGGGGGGGTAACATTCATGTTTTAATATACTAAATTCAATTCTGTTTCTACACCAGACTGCAAACATCAGGTGTTGCAGTGCGGAGGAAATAATGGGAACAGTGGAAAAACACCTTTAAAAAAAAAAAAAAAACCCCACTAGATTAAAGTTGAGGAAGCAAAAAGGGTAAAGGCGTGGGAGTTTGTTGGACAGTTGCTGTTTCTTTGGAAGCAGACCACAAACCTCTGTCTCAGTTTGTTGGGATGACATCATCTTTCTATTCTCCCATATATCAGATTCTCTGCTGTCTTCGGCTCTGCTCCTCGTTTTTTATTTTATTTTATTTTTTTTTACTGACCCAACACCGAGTCAATGATTGGCTTGAAATTTCATGCTCCAGTGAGCGAGACAAGGCCAGTCAGTCGACTCTTAAACTGTTATTGTGTTACAGGTCATCCCTCGGTTCAAGAACGTCTTTATCTAATTTCCTCAGCAGCGCTATCCACGCCGGCCTTGTGATGCACCAGAGAGAAGAGAAAAAAAAAGGAAGCTCCAAATTCCTGTTCTCTCTCAGTTTTGCTTCATCTGCTCATAAATGCCAAAAGCATTGAATTGCATAGCATCGCATTAGTAGTCATGTCTAGCAAAGCAGTCTGGAGCAAGCGGTGCATTAAAGAATGAGAGAAAGGTTTCTGTTTAACTTCTTAACTAAGCACGGAAAAAAGCTGAACTTGACTTTATTCCCAAACACTCCCACCTTCCAAAAGCGGTGAATGTAAAACTCATTATATTCAGCAGGAATGAAAATGAACTACACTGCAGAAATACCAAGGTGACAGACATTATGTTTCTGCATACTGCAACATGCCCAGCTCTCCTTAAAATTACATAATGGAAAGGAAGAGAAAACTGTTAATTAACGCATGTGGCACCTTCTGTTAATTTAAACAATCTGCCCCTTAAATAAGCTGCTGGGCGGAAAGTGTTGCCAGTACGTTCATGTCTTGTATTATCACCTACATTATGGCCCACAGCATGAGACCACTGATCTGTCCTGGGCACCTGGCCATGGCTGATCCCACTCCTTAGACCTCTGTTTGTTTTGGGAGCTCTGGCTACCTCTGACCAGTGGTTAAACCCCGAGCTGTGTATTTTGAATGTCAGAAGCACTTTGTGGGACCTGTGAAATGAATTTGATTCGGGGCTTACGCTGGAACCGGCAAAGGTTCTGCTCAGTGTCACAGCACTGCACAAACACCTGTTGATTTCAGAATCGCAACGCCATGCGCTAACCGGCCTCTGACCGTGAATGGGCGCAAATCCAACTGCTCCACTTAGGCTTTCTCTGGAGAATCTGCAGTTCAGTGGGCTCCTGCTTCTGATTTCTGGAACAATCAATAGGCCATAGTTTATACAGGAAATACCAATATGGATGAACGAGGGAATTAGATCATAACACGGAGCTACTTGAAGGAAATAGGGGGGAAATAGAAGTGAGTGACAGTGGAAGAAAAATATTGGGAATCTCGCGGCCAGAAAATGGAAATGAGGTATTGGAGTTGGCAATAAATACTGGATTTAACAGCCTGAGAATTTTCCTCGCTTAGGAATGTGTCAGACTAAGGCTGGGGTTCCCATGGATTTGGTGTGAGGTATGCATGAGGAATTGTGCTCATTCCAATTAGACTGTTTACTTTGCTCCTCTGCGCGACGCCACGGAGCGTCTGCGCGTAAAAGCTGCACAGACGAGAATGGACTTCACACCAGCTGGAGAAAAATAATTTGTCTTTCATATTTTGTTTTTATATGTTTGCTCGCCAGATAACTAGGTCACGTGTCGTGGCAAAGATAAAGGTGTCATTTGCGTAAGTAACTAAAAAGATTTGGGATACGATCTAATCAGCTACTTTAAAAAAAGAAAACATAACAAGTCTGATGAAGGGAAAATAAAACATAATTAGTCACCTGCACCCAGAACAGGAAGAGCTTCTAGTTTATTAGGTAAGCGTGGGAGGTTATAGCAGAAAAATGTGAACATTCATGACCAAAAACAGTACACTCACTGTTCTCCGGTGGACCATTGATCATGTTGAACTTGTAAATCTCTTTGGCGTAGTAATCTGTCTCCGTGTTATCCTGTCCGCAACTCTGCTGCCGGTCTCTTCCCAGCTCCTCTATGAGCTCCTTGGTGCTGTTATAAAGTGCCAGAACCTGAAACGGTACTTGACTTGGACCTGTTGTTTGAGGCGGACTGGTCATTCGGAGTTTGCTGAGAATCTGTCCCCGGACCGCCTCCACTCTCTTTTTCTTTATGTGTTTGATGTCCACAGTGGTACAAGTGGAAAGCGAGAAAGTCATTGTCACACAATTTGAGAGGAGGAAAAACAGAAGTGCTTTGCCCAGATTCATATTTCACTCTGCGTTCACTCACAACCGAGGCTTGTCAAGTAAGAGAAGAAGGAGAAGAAAAAAAATCCCTTTTATCTTTTCATTCAGGTCGCAAGTGAGTTCTGTTCCTGGAGGAATCCCATTTTCTCAAGTGCTATGTCATCTTTGCAAAATGCGCATCTGCGTGGGAGCGAATCCGTGCAATTTTGCAAAAAGCTCTCGACTCTTCAGCAAAACTCTTAATTACACTCTTCATTCCCCCTTGTCTCATTCAGGCATCTCTCCCCTTTTTCTTTAGTTTACAGGGGGCCGATCCCTGCACCGTGGTTCAGTTGCTCCATTGCATTGGGGTCTTTCCATCCACTTGTGCTTTTATGTGGAGTCAGTGCGCCTCTGTGATCTCCCAACAGTCCAACCTCAAACACACTAAAGACGCTTTCCACGCTCGCTCTTACTTTATAACGACGACCGGTGACGTTTCTGAGGGAGGGGCCGCGAGTTATAGACCGAGCGCGGTCCCATTCTGTAGTCAGATAAATACGACTATGAAATTTCATGCTTCCAAACAGTTTTCGAATCATGCGCACGTAATATTGGGCAATGCGATTTCGCAAGACAGAAGGGAAGGAAAGTCCAGGGATTGCATTAGTTTGTCAACTAACAGCTGTCATTTATATTTTATGCATATGACTGGAATTAAGCAATGTTTTGTTGTTTGCTCCACATGCTATCCCATCAGTTAGGTTTCCTTTTGGAATCATTTTAATAGTGAGCAAAATAAATTGCCAGAAGTAAAGCAAATAAAGATAGAGGGTCAAAGTTAACGTGTAGAATTTTTGAAGGCGCACAAGGGAGCTGCAGAGCCAGCTGCTGCGGTCGGCTGCTCGCTGCTACCGTTCAGCGCCTCCCCAATACCGTAATAAAAGGAGACAGCGACATCTTGCGAGGCACAGGGGGAATTGGAGGTCCAATTTTATTTATCCACTTCTTTATTTTTATCTGCTTTCACAATCCTCACCCTCAAAATTTAGAGCATACATGTGCTCTTTGAACTTATAAAAAAATAAAAATCAGGAGACATGGATGTCTCCCGGTAAATATCTAATTATCAATTATTCCTGTGTTAACAAAAAACACAAAAACCTCCCCTCATTTAGTAGATTTAAAATCAATATTTTATTAGTACACGCCGCTATTTATTTATTTATTTGTTGACTTACTTACCAACGAGATTTGACGGTTTGAAAGGCACTTTCCTCCCGATTTGCGTTACCATGGAGAGCGTTGCTGTGTGACGCTTGTTTGTATCCAGGAAGAAGTTGGACTAGCTGCTGCAGGAAGACAGGAGGAGAGAAATGGACGACAGTCTTCAACTAGGAGAGGCTGGGGCGGTAAGAAATGTAAGTGACTTGTTTATATCGTAAGCAGTATATCTAAGGGGCAAATAGGGGGAACACGTAGCAAAGACTTTGAGTTATTTCGGTTGAATTGAGGATACTCTAACGGTGCAGCGATGCTAATTAGCTACTTAAGCTTTCTTTTACGCTAGTCAGTGTGAGCTTCAATATTACCTAGTGAGTAAATGATAAACCAGTTTAACCTACAACTTATATACTCAGACGCATCTTCATTTGCTATTTTTTGAACCCTGGCAGCGGAAAGGTTTATGCAGTTGACTTTAACTACGCGGTTAGCCACATGTGATGCTAGCCGAATTTTCCCACACAGGCACAGCTCAGTGTTTTGGTAGCTCCGTGTAACCTCTGACCTGACTTGAATGTCTGGCACTACTCTTCTAGAAAACCTACAGGAAATATGAATACTGTGTTCCCACTGCATTTCACTACTACCAGTTTTCTCCATAAAAGGCAAGCACGCCTGCTGTCCTGAGGACGTTTCGGGGCTACATTCATCTCATCTCTGTTGTTTTTTCCAACAACGTGGATGATCACACCGTTACCAGATGAATAGAGAGAAGCGGGAATAATGCTGTTATCTTCCGTAAAAATAATGTAATTGCACACAGCGTGACTTCATAGAGATTAAAGTAGAGTAACTATGCCTAAGCACACTTTGCAACAACTTTATGGAAGTGGAATTCGACAATTGAAACTAAGATAGATATCCATATGTTTTACTGACCGTAAACCTTATTATCTATTATAGGTGTTTCTTGTCACTCCTCTTACTGATTCCTCCAAAAAGTACTGGGTCATTCCATGGAAAACCAGTGAGGGCCTCCCATTTGTACTCTTGGATTCTTTCTTTTTTTTATTAGTATGATAACTTTAGTGTTTTTAATGAAACCATATATAATTTTGCACTTATACTATGAGTATTTTCCAACTTACAGGGACTTGAAGTTTAGATTTGTTGCTTTTAATTTTTCTTATTTAGCCACCATACCCTCTTACCTATTTTGAACCTAGCCACATACAATTTTCTGGGTTGAATCTAAAACCATAATCTTTTTTTTGTTCTGCAACCATGCAAATCACACCTTTGTCATATCTATTTATAGTGCTCACTCACTCAACATTATCATGGTTTTAATTCCTTGGCTAAATTAAACAGGAGTGTTAAAAAAAAATGCTAATTTGAACCAGAAGGAATCATGGCTTGAAGATGAGCCTGGTATTAAAATGTAGGTAAAAAACTTTTCATATGGTCTAACTTGTATTGAGCAGCCATCTATGTCACTGAGCTTTGAAGGTTTACTCACAATGCACTTTAACAAGTTTTCTCTAGTGAAAAATAACAAAAACTAAAAAACAGATAAAGCGTCCAGGTTACAAACATTTATATTATTCTGTATCAGAGATATTAGTTTGTTGCAGTTATGCCCTTGAAATATAATATATTGCATGATATTGATTCTCAAAGTTGTTTATGGGAAAAGTGCTGAACAAAAACAAGCTTTTGGCTTGTTTTTCAGTCCTAAAAGTTTCAACAGTGACTCAAAAAGCACCAAATCTTGACCCACCCCTGTTTACTCCCTTATTCCCAGTGGATCGCCATAGCGAATAGATTCACATTGTTTCATATAGCACACATTTTACATTGAATGCCCTTTCTAACACAGCCCTCCAATTTATCCACGAATGGGACCGGGAATGGGACCGCCATACTAGTGGCTCTATCTTCTCACTGCCTGAGGCTGGGTTTGTGTCTTCTCCCAGGGTGTTGGGGAAATGTGGAAACCACTACACCATGGAGCCACTGGTGATTTAAAATATGAACACAGTGTAGAAACAGAGTGGAAAGAAAATGACTCAAGGAGGGCAAAGGCTTTACGTCCATGAGTTTGACATCACTGTTTGGATGCAAAAGTTTCCATGTTGGATGCGGTTTGCAACCGCTTCTTAACTGGAACCTGTTCCAAATTCCCATCCCAAATTCAGACAACATTTAATGTCACAGTTAAAGGAAAGTAAAACCACAAATAACTACTGCAAGTGCTAATGTCTGTCTCATTCAGTAGTTTTACATGTCAAAATTGCACACGTTTCCCAGGTCCCCAAGTCTGGACGAAGAGCTCGCCCTGCAACACACCAGTCATCATTTGAAGATTCCCGTCACACAAGGAAGTCCTCCACCTCTGCTTCAGCAGGAGAGGTATGCGATCATGTGATAACCAACCTCTGCGTGTTCTAACATCCCTTTGCAAGATCATAAATATGCATTTTGGTTTTTTCTCATACATGAATTACAGGATGATGATGAGGTAGGTAGCGTGACTTAAGCGATGACTTTGCATGGCTTCTTCTCCGAATGCTCCGCATATCAACATAATGCCACTTCCTGTTATCTTACATTTCTTTTATCACGAGTTGTTTACTTCAGGTGAGCTGATTAGATTTGATAGGACTCAAATTACCGCTCACCCCGAAGAGCCAGCTTCATACATGTGGTGTAAAGTTTGATTGGAGAGCATAATGCAGGTGATGAGATGTTTGAGGTGCTGTTTTTCTGTTTTAAGCAGGTTTTAAAAGTGCTTCAAAACACTTAGAATAGCAGCTCTTTATTCTTTGCCCTGTGTCTGTTGGATCTTATGTGTTGCATTAAGGGTTTGAAGTGTTACTTCATACAAACTCTAAATCCTTTTAACCTTATGAGTCAAAGAACTTCATAACTGTCTTCAATTGGCTTATTCAGTTTTCACTGTAAAGTTTGTTTCTCGGTGCCCTTGAATCTCGTTGCGTGGAATCGTAAGAAGTCAAATCATAAGCGACAGTTGGAATTACAACAAATAACTTTACTTCACTAGCGTTGGCATTTATAGAATCAGTCACATGCTCCTGGACTGGCAAACTGTAAACCAGCCAGCATTCCCAGAGCAAATATTCCAGCAATGCTTTTGCTTTAGGCTAATCTTCCCAAATTAGGCCAACTTTCCTAATGTATGAACCAGTATTCTCGCGCCCTCTCTGACCTACTGTGCACATGCAATACATTTTTCCAGGGTGTCGTGCGACTGGGTGGCGTTTTTGCAGTCTTCGTTTATCAAACCCCTTCTCCTCTGCCTGAAACACGCAACTGATTGGTCACATTCCTGACATCCTTTTAAACAAAGACTCGTTGCTTTTACGGGCTCGCAGAGTTCGCTCACTACAAGTTCCTTTGCCCTAGAGACCAGCATAGAATCCCAAATTAGAAACCTTAAGGGCTAAGCTAATTGCCATAATAGCCATAACTATTTTACTACAGCTGCGAGCTTCATATTTGGTCATGAGGAATTGGATGCACGCAGTTTTTTTTGTTTTGTTTCTCAGGACTATTTTGGTCCTTCCCATTTTTGTTGAGTGAAATAACTGTCACAGGATCCATTTATTACACATGGATGCACTTGACCTTATTATCTCATCCCTTGTGAAAATTGTCCATTGTGGAAACGGCAAATGTGAAACATCAAAGAGATTTCACGTCATTTGAGAAAAAATGTTTAAATGCCGCTCTAAAAAAGCCTCGATAATTGCGATCCTCTTTTTGTTCCTATTAAAGAGACAGTTACTAATTACACAAAGTTGAGGGAGCTCGTTCAGCCTCAACTCTCTCGATTAATGGTAATATACAGCGGAGCCGAGTGGGCTCCCCCTCCCTCTGCCCCGCTTAATGGTGACATTCAGATTTATAAATGGCTTCAGTAAAGGAACCAGCCATGAAAGATTATTTCCTCTTTCATCATAAATGAAAGAAATTCTTCACGAACACTTTGTCCTCTGCAGACCCAATTTAGTAATGAGAAATGTTGTCCCTTTTTTTCCCTAATTCATTTGTCTAGTGCCCACCCTTGTGCACGCTGAGGAATTTATTCATTCAAAAGCTGGCCTCAGGGTCCCGGTCTCAGGATCGTGATGCATACTCTGCTGACTATTTTCAGAATCAAACAGGAGGGTGGGGGGCGTTTTTTTCCCCCCTTTGACTCTATTTTAGGGACAGACTTAATTCCCACACTCTGCTCCAGATGTTCTAATGCTTCAGATGGTCAGTACTGAAAACTATAATGAAAAACCTATATAGTGGCATGCTGCTTACTCCACAGGTGGTTTTGTGGGGATAGCAACTTTTGACAGTGGTTTAAATGTTCGGCATACCTTACCAGGACAATTAGACTTTTTTTTCTCCAATCTTTATATTAATGCTTATCTTTAGGAGGTGCTTTTTCTCTGGGGGTCTTTATTTTCTCTTGTAGACAAGAGCGCCCTCTACTGGCAAATGTACATTTTAAAAAAGTCATGAAAACAGGTCTTTACATGTTTCTTCTGGGTGATTTGTTTCACTACTGTGCAGCACAACATACTTATTTATCAGATATGTATTTATGTTGTGCACAAGGCCACTGATTCTGATAAACCTTAACACTACATATTATGAAAACATGCTGCTTTTGTGCTACAGAGTATTTATTTTATATTTCTTTATCCTGACTCTGGGTGAGTAGACATTCAAAGCTTGTTATTGAAGTTCTTCTTTCTTCCAGGGCCCTCCTCCTAAACCGGCCCGGCGGCAGGGCGGCTGGGCAGAGGACAGCTCTGGACCTGGTTCTGCCAAGTACGTATCTTCACGTTCACCCCCTCCCCTCCCCCATGTCTTGTGGCCGCACTGAAACTAAGCTGGGACTGCGAGCCGTGGTCCTGTGTTATGTGTTATTAATGAACTCTCATGCTGTTGAATGAGCTTATTTATCAGTGCATATTTGGCACTCAGGCTGTGAATCAACAAGGTTAGAGGGAGCCTGTCTGAGCAGGCAACTCTCCATTCGTCTTCATCTGTGAGCAAGGCGGTAATTGACATGGTTAATGCATCAGCCACAGGAGGGCACTGTTAGTCAGCTAGCCACTTCATCATAGGGGTTCAAGCCACTTAATCACCCCTTACCACTGCAGTCTGCTCTTTACACAGGGATCACAACATGGAGAATTCATGAAATATGTCGAACAGATGGAAGGTGTTTGCCAAAAGGCTTCGCCTCACACTAACATATCTAAATCTTAATAGTCTCCTCCACTGGCTAAAAATGAGATGTTTCAATATACCGTGAAACAGTTTGTTCTTCCAGCTGCTGCTGTGCTTCTTTTGTTCAGTCTCCGTGGAGGTGGGAGCATAGGAGATGCATTGAAGTGAACAGGCTGAGTCAATTGTATTTATTTGCGTAGTTTGCTGCACCGTTAGCGCAAGCAGGGAGAACAGCAAACTCAATAGATCTTTCCTTTCTCACAGAAGGTCAGCGTGTCGCTTCTCCGCTTTCGCGTAACCCCGCTTGATTCCCAGTCTCAAAGTGATTGAAATACAGGAGGTGTAAAAGGGGTTTGCACGAGCATTGATCCTCTCTGAAACAAAGTAAGTAATGGTCCCCCCTGGAACCAGCAAGGACTTTTCCCTTCAATGTCACCCCTCATGCTCAATCACCACCGCCCTCCTCCCACTAATCCCAGCGCAGAAATCCCAGGATTTGTCGATCTATCACTTCTAATTGACACTAAATGATCTGTCAGTTTATTGATGAACCTTTGAAACCAGGTTGTCACAATATATTTTATCCCTAACAACTTTTTCCAGACAGTTTTACCATGTCTATCGCTTTGCCTTACATGAGTCTTAATCAAGGGGCCTGTAATGTGTCTTAAGTGTCGCCACCCCCGCCCCGCAGACAGGACACCATCCAAGGGCAGGCAGGTAGGCTCCCTCAGCTCCTCTCTGCCTTGCCTGATTGGACTCTGTTATCTTCACATTGGCTAGTTTGGCCTCAAATAGTGTGCAAAAGATGGACAAAGCAGTAAATCAAGCTGAAGTGTTTGATGTAATCTTCAGATTGAGAAAAATAAATGATTATTAACACGACACGATATAATTTAAGGTATAACATTTGATGTGGATTTTTGCAGATTTATTTCCTTGTGCTCGAAAGTTTGCCTGAACTACCCGAACTTACAGTGAAGTCAGTTTTAATGACATTGTTAAAGATGCGCCTCATATTTGCAGGTTATTGCACATCGTCCAATGAACTTAGACCCACAACTTTAATCAGGAAAAACACCCCTAAAACACAGACATGCCTCAAAAAATGTATTAAAAAAAACAACCCGAGGCAGAGCCACAGGAGATGAAACCCTCAAACGGTGAGATAAGGTAGTACCTCTGACAAACAAGCTTTAATAAGCGTTCATACATGTTGGCAGTGTTGTCATTGGCCCAACATTGGGACTCGTTTATTTTAATAAGCACCTACTTAATATTTGTGTTGTAGATTCAAAAAGAAAGTTTATTTATTTGTGGATTTAAGTATGTGCTTCTCTTAGATCTGCACACACTGCCAGCTTGTAAGTAAAAGGCTGAATGAATTACCTTTCAAACCACTAGGGGGCACTACTCAACCAGGAGACCCAACAAATGTATGTAGCTCTATGAAGATTAAAAATGATACTCAAACCTGTTTTTGGGGTATGCTTTAAAAATACACATAATTTCCACTGTTCTGTTTTATTTCTTATTAAATACTTTGCCTAGTAATAATCCAACTTTTTTTTTTGTCCTTCAGCTATATCAGGTGTGAAATCACTATTGTTCTCCAAAACACACAAATGTAAAAAATATTTGATTGTGTGTTATGTTCAAACTGAGCAGAATAGATGGAGAGAAGTCTGAACAGCGTCATAATTCAGCAGGACACCGGGCTGAGAAAACAGAGAAGAACACAAACACCACCACTGTCAGCTGTTTGGAAGGAAATGCAGTCTAATATGTGCGGGTTATTTAATTTGTCTAAACATTCTTCTTTCCGGTGATGTACAGATCTTCGAGAAGACCTGCCGCCGAGGACCTGGAAGAGTAAGTGGGATCCGTGTGTCACTGCACTCCTTCAGCTGTCAGATGAATTAAATGACTGTTAACATTTTGTATAAACACAGGCCACTTCCACTTTTTGTTCTCCTTGCAGTAAAGTAGAAATGGCACTCTACTTTTCCACTCGTCCTTGCTCGTAACTAATCCCTGCCTTCCAAGAACAATCACTTAACATGATTAAAATCCAGCGTGACTGAGTTGCCGTCACTTTTACTGCTGTTTTCCTGGTATTCTAGTTTTTTTTTTCCCCTCACTGTCCCCTCACACCATTGTGTGACCAGAATAGACATTGACACGAGGAGAGGCAGGTAGAGGACGTGGTGCTGTATGTTTGACTCATCATCGCAGCTGGAGCTTGGTGCCCGAATGGTTATAGTGAGACAGAGGCTTTGTGTGAAAGTGATGATGTTACTCTGCCGAAAAATCCCTTAGGTTGTGCTTCTGTCACAATTGTCTTGTCTTAGTAATACTTACTCAGACTGTGCCTCCAGCTGGGTTTTTTTTTTTTAATTCTTAGAGGTGATCTTGCCTCAGACTGGCAGCCTGTGTTAACCCACCTTTGTCACAGGCTGTTATTCTACAGCCTGAGTCAGACTGTAGAAAACTGAACAAGTGCCCTACCTATTATAAGAAAGAACAAAAACAGGCCCATCATCAAAGCAAAGTCCAGGAGCCAGCTCACTCACTCCCTATGATGACTGTTAGGCTTGGTTTTGAAAGCATTAAATAATTCATGCTCTTACACTTCCTGTTTCTACAGCCGCCGCCTGCGACCGCAAACTCCCCAGGGATCAGATGATGAAGGAGGTAAGAGCACCCTTGCAATCCCCACTCTCTGTGTCTCCTCACGGGCAAAGAGGAGCCCTCCAGTGCCTCCCCGGCACATTTATCCTCTGAAAGTAGAGCAGATAAGCAGGCGGTCAGATCATCGCTTTTCACTGATGCTCAAATCATATTTCTTCCTGAATATAGTGCGGATTCGCGTGTTAGAATTCTGACTTTGACCACCGAACGTATAAGCGTGGTCCTTTTGATCTACATGATGAGTGAATGTGTTCGTGGACTGAGGTTGTCCGACCACCACCCAGAGCAGCGCAGTTAGTCACAAATGCACACACATGCACACAAAGTGTCAGGCTGGCGCTGTTGAATACAGATCCGGTGGTAACACTGCTGCATTGACTAAGTGACCCGAGGGCTCAACAGTGCGCAGCACAAACTGCATTTGGGCCGAGGGAGGAATTTTCAGGAAGGTGCTGCTGAAGATAAATGTTGTGTTTCGCAGTGCAAAGCGGAGGTGGAAACTGGCTTAAATGGGCAGAGTTAAGACTCGTTAGCATGCTCTGCTAATTTCACACGCAGAGTAAAAGCCTTTTTTTTGTTAAAGCCACAATATTGTGACTTTATTAGGAAATAATGTACTGCACAGTAATGTTACTGCTACTAAGAAGAAGCAGCTAAAATGTAATATACACAACAGTAAACTAGTGAGCTGTGTGCGATGAACATTATCATTTAAAACGTATAAATGTTTGCCAAAACATAAATGATGTTACAAGGGAACGATAAATAGGAAATGCAGGATTTAAAGGTACAGAAAATGTTATTTTTTATTAATATACAACTATATTACATTCCTTCACACACACACACACACACAGCCACACTCATACTGTATAGCCAGCACACTGGCTAAAATGGCCAGTTGATTGAAGGGTCCAGAGGTTTGGTTCTCTTGCAGTTAATGCCGCTGGAAAGATTATTACTCTGTGAAGGGAGACCTCTTAATACAGAGCTGGAGGCAGAGGTATTGGAAATTACAGTGCTGAGGGTTAGTGAGATAGCCCCTCCGATCTTGATTATGTCCCCTACCCTTATCCCTTATGTCCACTGGCTACAAGCACAGAGAGAGGGAGAGAAGGTTAGCCGAGTCCCCTGCTCCTTTCTCCCTATCAGCTGCCCCCACAGCCTCCTGCTGGTCACTTAAAATAGCACCAGTGTCACAAACACACTCATCTGTTTCACGTCTCACTGTCTCCCACTTAAACTGTGATGCGTTGACTGTCGTCCCATAAAGCCTTTCAAATGGATTCTCTGCCCAGGTGATCATTTTGCCGGACCCCCTGCGTCGATTACAGGGGTCCAAAGTGATGTGAAGAGACGGCCTGTTCCCCAAAGTCACTGACTGGCACGTGCCTGCCGGGAGTATGTCTATATTCACTGCAAATTATCCCCCTTTTGATATTTACATGCTTCAGAGAGGAAGCCGGACGCGGCCGTGTAATACGAATACGCGTGGCCTCTCGCTGCCAGACAAAAGCCACCTTGATACACATCCAGCTGAGCGAAGGAAGCCAGTGTGGATAATGCGTGCCACGCTGAGGGGAGACGGCCGCTCCTGATGGAGTTGCCCTTTGCGTTGGAAGAAAACACTGGCTTGTTTGCAGCTGCTTTTATGCCCCACTTGACCTCCAGTAATAGGTTGGATTTGAAGCTCATTTAAAAATGTTGTTCCTTTTTTTTCCCACTTAATAATAGATTTTGCACATAGACAGCATATGCTCACGTTGAACTCTCGCGGAGTGTGTTATTAGTGCGTTACTTGCTGAAATGAAAAGGAGAACGTGCGGACAGATAGACAACCCGGGAAAGTGTTTGCAGAGCTGGACGGCGAAGCTTTTTGATGTCATTGCACTAAGACCATTAAATTTGATTGGGGGTCCAGGGGGGACGGATTCTGCTGAACGCTGTGCTTTGTAAATGAGAGGACAAAGTGTCACCGGGGCCTCATGAATATGAAATACCTGCGCCCGCATTTATTTGGATATCAGAAACACAGATGAATCTTGTCAGCGGCTAAACGAGCATGGCATTTTTAATTTGGTTTAATTAAAAAAAGGGGGAAAGAAATAAGTTATCAGCAGAGTTCGAGGCTTTGGGCTCCAACAAAACTCGAGGAGTCTATTTTTAGGATTTGTCCATCTCGGAAATGTGTTCCGAATCAGAATATTTTTCTCTGTCTTCCATCAAAATTGATGTTTGTTCGACTTGGGTTTTTTTTTTTTCTTCCAGCAGTTATTTTGAAGGAATGGTGACACAGATGCCAAGATATTTCCTCACATCAGATGCAGACTTCCATCTCCTCACCTCTATTTAGCTCCTCTATTGACTTTCCCCTCAGGGTGCAGTACTGTGGTTAGAGATTACTGACAACCCTCTTCATGCAGTCCAGCTCTCTTTTTTTCTCAGTTCTTTCCTCTCTTGCTTCCACTCCCCCTATTTCTCTGTCACTGTCAACACTTTTACTCCACAGCTAATAAGGATGTGCACTTTGCTGCCACGCCAGGAAATATTTTTCGAGAGAGACGTATTACACCCAAAGCTGGGACACCTGTGAAGCTGTACCATTTTTTTTTTGCAACTGTCTATACTACACAAATAAGATCTATATTGTTTGTTATCTGTACAGCAACCTGTCAGCAAGCAGCAAGTTTTTCACTATAAAAGAGCTGCAGAGACTTTGAACAGATTTCTGTCTCTTAACGGTTTATCTTGTTTCCAGCTATCCATCTGCTCTACATCGCTTATTATCTCTGTTTTATTTCCCTGCCTTGATATGTCCATCTTAAAAAATGCCGTGAAAGTTTGCCCTCTCCTTCTCGGGGTTTGAAGCCATCCTCTGTCCTGTTGCGTTTTGCCAATTAAAGTGGGTTCCCACTGTTTGAGCAGCGGGCTGGCGGCTCCTGGCACTGCAGCCCCTGCCAGGCCGCACTGTGACTTCCGACCCCACACAGATGGGCCCGCGAGCAAATACTCTTGCACATGGCTGGATGCCGCCCCAGTCGGAGTGGCAGAGTGGACATGGAGGTCGGCCTGCCGGCCACCGCAGGTCCTGGGGGTGGGCGGCACTGACAGGGCCCAAATGCTAAGGTAGCAGGGGGTGCTTTCTGGGGAGCCCCTGGCCAGCACCCCTCTCACAGCAGGATGAGCTGCCGCCTTGCCTTCTGAATATTCATGGCCGCATGGCTGTTGTGACAGGGCAGCTCTTATGAGGATGCAGCACACAGGAGGGAGGGGAGGAAGTGCCACATAGATATGGTCACATGTGCACGTAAACTTCTAGCAGCCGTACACAGGGGATTTACAGTATTCCAACAATGTTTTTGTATTGATAAGAAAACCGAATAGTCACTTGATATTTGATGTTCTTAAATGTGCCATTTCTCCAAATGTTATCGGATGATCTCTTATTGTTTTAGACATCCCAACAATTCCAGATCTGGACGAAGTGCAAGAAGAAGATCTCACCATGCAGATCGCTGCTCCACCAAGGTAGTTAATTCCTTAAATCCAGTCACTTTCAAGACACTTAATCTCTTTGGGTTCACACACACACACGCACATGCACCCTCCAACTGTATGATCTCTAACCTCTGCCCATGCACAGAACAGTGGTCAGTAGCCTACTGCTGATCCATTAACTGTCCTCTGTCGATGCCGCTGCAGAGTGCCGTGCTGTATCAGGCTGAAATGGAGAAATAACAGTTGTGTGTGATTTATGCAACTCTCTTACCAGGGTCCTTACTAACCAGGCCCTTTGATTTACAGGGCAGTGAGAGACACGTCGACATGTGTCGAATATGTTGCAAGGCTATGACAGCGGTGGAGGTTATTAGGCTGGGGCTTGCTCTCTGTGCGAGATAATATCCACATTGAACTCATTGCGAGGGCAATGTAGCGTGTAATGTGCAGTAAGTAGGACTGGCATGCACTGCTAGGCCCCGGCCACTTTGAGAGCCCCCCCACTTAATTCCAACCCACAGATAAGCAGCTGGGTTTCAATTTGAAGTGTTTAACACTTGGCAACCATCTCCTGCTCTCTCTGGCCTTTGCTCGAAGTCTTACAGCTTAAGTGTGCAAAAACTTCGAGCTCATCTAAGGCCGCCGCTCAGTCTTCTGAGGAGCCACGTATTCTGAAAGCAGGATTTTCCCTGCGACATGCTGTTGTGATTGAAATGCCTGCTTGTTTACAGTGTAAGTGTATCAGAAGCCTGACTTCCTGTCACTCTGTTAGTATTCAGGTGAACCGGGTAATAACCTACAGAGATCTGGACAACGATCTGAAGAATTATTCGGCATTCCAAACATTAGTAAGTCAAGGGCACTTATTTTTGTATACGTTCGATGTACCCATGCATCTTCTCTTCAAGGTGGCAACTCTCATCACCTCTGTTTGTGCATTTTTACTGCACTATTTCTTCAGGATGGAGAGATCGACTTGAAGCTACTCACCAAGGTTTTAGCACCCGAGCAGGAGGTGAGGGAGGTGAGTGAATTTTTAGTAAATATAGCCTGTGAGTTCCCAACGAAGGCCTGTCCAGCTGTTTCTAGAGCACCAGGGGAGGTTGCTGCTCTGTCTCTCAGGTAATCAAGATTTATGATGTGTACATTAACACCCTCTGCTCTCCTTCCCCCTTTCTCCTCTCTATTCCCCGTACTCGCTTTCTTGGTATGTCTCACTCCGGCTCTCTAATTCTTCTTTTCTTTTGTCTCTCCTTTGCTCTGCAGGATGATGTGAGCTGGGAATGGGATCATCTGTTTACAGAGGTGTCCTCCGAGCTGCTGATGGAATGGGATCAAGGGGAGAGCGAGGAGCTGGCCGTGCAGCCTGTAACGTGAGGAGGACGTCTGAGCGGAGACGTGACGAGCGGGAGTGATGGGTGAATGTCAGCTACACAGAAGGCCCGCCGACTCACGCTTATGTTAAACTTAATTACTGCTGTGTAGTATTTTTGTACAGCATTTGTCACATTTTATAAATAAAGTTATGCAGTTACAGCGCAGTGTTGCCTTACCTTTTGTTTTTTTTAACCTCACTCGCTCACTTTTTTTTGTTTGTTACTTTTAACTTTAACAGCCAAAAGGCAAAGTGAAAATAGCAGGTACAGATAAAAATGCCCCCTCCCCTCTACAACCAGCATTAACAACACCTTCATACAAGTCCAAGGTTGATAATCAGCTAAGCTGAAATCCACTTGATTGTGTTCAAATTAACATTCCTCATTAAAGCCTACAACCTTATTGTTATTGACTGTGCCATCGACTTTATCTTCCAGCTCTTCGATAGGAGCAACCCCTTCTTCACTATTATCTCAAATGTATTGAACAGAGTTCCTATTGACACCTGGGGGATTAGCATACATTATACTTTTTTACTGGATAAAGAAAAGAAACAAGACAGCTGCCAGCGTGAGGCGCGTTCTCTCTGAAAGCATTATAGAGCCGGCAGGCCAGGACGATTTCTGATGCGATCATATTTGGTATAATGTGTGACTTCCAACGTGTGGCGATCACCTGGATCAGCATTCAGTTTTGTCTTTGGTTCATGCGTGCGAATATAAATGTAGACCTCCAAAGTCGGGCCAGGTCTATCAGGGAAACGGCTGTAACATTTACAGATTGTGATTAGGTTTATTTCTGAGGCAGAGAGCAGTCTCGTGACATTTGGAGATGCACAGCATCGAAGTCCTCAAGGACACGCGATCTACGCATCTAACAGCTCAATCGCTGCCCATCACAAATAGATCCAGATTTTTTTTTCTCATTCGCTGGGCCTTGAATCAACCTCATCAGGTGTAATACCTCAGGATGAAGCTATCACACAGGATATTTGTGTGTGGCAGAATATTTAAGTCTAGCACTCAGATTCTGTGAGTGCTCTCCCTCTCTCTTTTTGTCTGTCGTACAAACGCACGCTTTTTTACCGCCTCCACAATTGGCTTATTTAGCCAGAGTTAATGAATTCTGCCCATATGCCCCGAGCAGCTGCTATGTTGCCCCTTCCTCCCGCCCCTGCCGAGCTGCGAAGTGCCCATCCATGTAGAGACAACCTCTAGCTGTCTCTCTGGAGAAAGCTAAGCCTGCCACTCCTCTGCTGGCAGCCAGCCGGTGCTGTCGGAGGTGGACTGTGGACGGGCCGAGGACTCAGATTAGGGCCCAGTGATCTCGGGTTGTGGTCGTTCTCAAATGATTGGCCCCAGCGTCGGTGGATCAGAGAGGGGATTAGAGGGAGCGAGAGAGAGAGAGATCCAGAGACGCTGTTTGGCATGTGCTTGCATCCAGCTTCTCAAAGTGACCTCTCTCTCCACCGCCTCATCCTGCTGCTCTCCTACTTTATTCTCCCCCCGTGTCTCGCTGCGTGTACTGTATATCCTGATGCTGCAGCGAGGCTGAGGATGACCTCTCACTTGCCTGGGTGCAGTGAATTCAATCACATCAAAACAACCACAATGCGCACATCATTTCTAGCGAGGGAGACAATTGTGCTCTTTAACAGCTTTGCGGTAGCTTTCAGATGAACACGGTGTCGCTGGGAGGTGAGCTGAGTCTGAGGCCATGTTCATTATGTGTGTATCAGATCAGATGATTCAGGCCTCACATGGGTTTAGGGTGCAATTTGTTTTCCCGTGACATTTTTCTATTAAAATAATGGAGCCATTACTGCTGTATAAAAAAAAAAATCCACATTGCTTCGACGTGTATGCTTCTGTAATCCGATATTTCACTGAAAATGCCTTAGTAATGATTTTTGATTTGATGGGAAACACTTTGGAGGAAAGAGTTTCCAGAATTTATGGGGTAAAAGGAGAAGTTTTCTCGTGTTTAACTTTATTTATAAAGCAGCTTGTTTTTCTTTTTTGCTTGTAAAACCTTAAGGCAAGCATGAACCAGCTGAGCACTGTGAATTATTCTGGGTTATCTGGGACTTTATTGGGTCCCTCGGTGGAAAAAGAAAGCAAATGAGAGGAAGTAATATAGGTTCAACGATAATATTAAAGAAGAAGAAGAAGAAGGGTCCATTTATACAATGTTTTTCCTTCCTCCCCGTCGAGGGGCTTGTTTTGATGTATTTTGATATTGGGCACTAATTGGAAGGATAGGATAGAGATAATATCCTTCCAGACCTACCTAATATGCTAAGGTGTTGACAGAAGTTTATACATCTTATCTGTTCTCAATATCTCCCTTCCATATGCTTCACATGCAATATGCTGAGGTGTAATTAAAGAAAATGGGGAGATGTAGAGATAGCTTCAGCCCGAAGCCGGGGCCCCTCAGACACAGAGTGAGGGGTGAGGACAGACACGCTAAAGCTCAAGCAATATTAGGTCCAGTTCATTCCACCAGGGGCCGCGTGCCTGTAACAGGTTCCCCGTCAGTGACCTGGCCAGCTCTGCATCAGTCAGGTGCTGCTAAGCAGCCACAAGAGGATGATTATTAGTTAAAAAAAAAAGAAAAGCAAGAACAAAAAGACATGCGCCCCCACTTTAAAGCCAGGACGAGATCATGTTTTACTCATTAATTTATAACAAAAAATATATGCAAGGTCAATTTGAATTCTGACGCCAGAAATAATACATGCAAATGCAACCATATTCAAATGGAAACTCGTGGCCTTTGAATCAGACCTCAAAAAGCAGCTCTCGGTATTGATTCGCAACAAAGACTCCATGATATTTCAAGTTTAAAGGCGAGATCCTCGACGCACAACTAAGGCAGTCAGATCAATATCATTTTTTTGATCAAAAGGGGATTTGCCTTTGAAATAGCTAGATTAAACAGATGTTTTATTTTTCATTAGTTATACTGCACCTTTAAAAGCCTGCAGGGGGCTTGGGGGGGGGGGG
>VOQJ01005118.1:3158-14192 GCA_015052665.1 Apistogramma diplotaenia
GGGGGGGGGGGGGGGTGGGGGGGGGGGGGGGGGGGGGGGGGCTAACCTGTGAGGCTGAGACCGGAAATGTGCAAACTGCAGTTCCACATTCATTGTTTCCACATTTTACCTTATAAATAAAATTACAACTGTGGTAATCTGCTAGCAGCCAAAGCAATCGTTAGGAGATTTTTGATGCAGCATCTTCTTTGCAACCATTTTCATCCAGCAAAGAGGCAGCAACCTCGAGAGACCGCTGCCAACTAGTCAGGGAATAAACTTTTTTCTTGTAGAAACTGGTGATTGTTTCAGAGCCAATGTGGCAGACAACTCTTAAGCACTGTGCGCATAGCGTCACATGAGAACCCGCAATATCTTTAGATTTTATCAGTGACTGCAAGCACATTCGCCTGTATTGTCAACCAAGACTGATACAGAAATTACAGTAGATTGAAATATGGGAACATGAACCAAAAAGACTTTTTGGACACATTTACTGTCTGGTGCGTCATCATATAGATAATGGAGCGAAGGTTTGGGCAGCAGAATTACAGAAGGCCTTAATGGGCATTCTTAGAAACCTCATTAAACTTTTACTACAGCCTGCAGACCATATAATAGACCACGGGACATTTGCCGAGCACACATTTTCCCTCATGAGCAACACAAAATACACTATTATCCAATTTTCAGCTCATCATTTCACACCTCAGTCCCAAAGATATGGTTGCAGACATTTGGTGCGTAACGGAAATAAAATGTGTCACTTTAAGCGATAACCAGCAAGGATCTTGTTTTCAGGAGAACCCTTTCGTGGTTCGCAGTAATAGCTTTTGTGTTTTACACAGGAGCCACTCGGTAACAACTCACGCATTTCTTCTGACTTATTCCGAACGACTTCCTCAGAGATGAAAAAGCCTTTTACTTCCAACAGAACACAACACACATAATCAGTCAGTGAAAGGACAATCGCAGTAACACACGTACTCCATTTGTTATACTAGAAGAATATGATGTAGTCTTCACAAATTATTTTACACATGAGAGATCCTGTTATCATGAAGTCTGATTTGTTTGTCCCAGAATCAAATCCTGAGAAAATGTTTTGGAGGGTCACCACAGGTGATCAGTTTACCTGATGGCATCCTTTAAATCTACTGTGTTCTTCTGAAGACTGACAGGCTATTTCTTTTATCTATTCAACACACAGACTGAGACAGACAGACATAATGTAATAAAGGCAAAGAGGCAGAACTCCTTGCAGACAGAGGGAGGACAGCAAACTATAAAACAGGCAGAAAATACTTCTGCTGTCACATCTATGGAGTGTGCAAATGACCCTATTACAATGATTACATCAGTAAGTGGGACAGTGAGTCTAATGAGGTTCAAATATCCAACCATTTCATTTATATTCCTGACTTGTTGCCATCCTGTGTAGATGAGTCCACAAACAGCCACACAAGACTGATTTGTGACTCCCCACCACCACCACCACCACCCCGCCCCAACACAAAATACAAAGATGCACACACAGACAAGAAGCAAAACTGCATATTTACTCACATAAACACAGGCAACAATTTTATACCGAGTCATTAAATGAAATAAATAAAACATCAGATCATTTTGACTGGAGTTTTCCCACCACAGCCTGCATGTCTTGAAGAAAGAAATATAAACCACATCCATTCTCTTTCCCCCTCTCCATCCTGCTTCCTCCAGCTCCCAAACACTGACTCACTTGATTGCTGTCGCAGCGGCCACCTCCCTGTACACTCCCATTGCAAGGTACATTTACAGATACCAGCAGTGACTAACACAAACACTTCCAAACCCATATACCACATCCTTCTTCTCACTGGCAGCTGTACACACAGATGTGTTTTAGAGGATATGAAAGGCCCTCATCCCAAAGCAGCACAACATTCCTCCTGTCTCTCCTCACTTTCTCTCAGTCTGCTGCTGTCTTCTACACCACATACCCTCCTCTTTCTATCTTTTTGCCACCACCATCACTGCCGCTTTCCCTCATCCAAATCCTCTCTTTTCACCCCTTCTGGGTAGACTATCAATCCCCCCTTCCCTCCATGCTTTTGCTTTATCTGTTTCTCTCTTTCAGCTCTCCTGTCTCTTCTCCCAGTCAGGCTGTCTCAAGAGGTATTTGTCATCATTGTGTACACAGAGCTCCTACGGATGATGCCTTCATACTAGGCAAAGAGGGAAAAAAAGAGGAGGAAGGCTCTATTGTGTGCACTGCTCCAGTAGCCAATACTAACAGAGAGCCTGTTTTCTGCTAAATTATTACCGTTACCCTAAAACATTCTTCATCACTGACATAAAAAGAGCATAAGAAAGATCATGCTCTTTTTTAAAAACACACACACACACACACGTGCCAGCTATGTTTTCAAAACAGTCTGGCAGCTGGGCCCTCTAATAATGAACCATCTTTTTCCAGCTGCTAACAGAGGATGTTAAGATACACTGAACGACAGCTTCAGTGTGACTGAAGTGAACCACATTAATAAATGCATTAGAACAGGAAACGATAACCACATTATCAGCTCTGTGACATGCTGCTTACACACCACAGTCCTTTGAGACCATTCATAACATGCTCACAATTAGAGCCCAACCAATGCAGGCTTTTCAAGACTGATACAGATATTTAGTCATTTAAAAGTTTGATACAGCTAATTTTTTTCAGACACATGAAACAAACAAAATTTTCTCCCATTTTTATGTGCAGTTAATTATGAGTACTTACTAAGATAACATGTCACATGCTGTGGATTTACGCTCATTTACGCACTGCCCAAACAGGGAGGCTGCAGAGTGCCCTCTGGTGGACAAACTATGCAGCATCAACACTCACCACGAAGCTGAATGGTGTTTTTCAGTTTTGCCAGCTGTTATGCTGATGCCAATAAACTGGCAAATAGCTAGTTTCAGCCAATATGTGTGTGTCCAATAATGTAGTGGTTAACACTAGGGATGGGGCGATACCACTTTTTTATTTCCGATACCGATACCGATACTTACATTTGGGTATCGGCCGATACCGATACTGAATATCGGATCGGCGCAACCCTAGTTAACACATCCACTTGTAAGAGAAAGGTTGCTGGTTCATTCCAGCCGGAGACACAAATCCCCTTTGGGTTTGTGTCAGAAAGAGCATCCGGTGAAAAAGCTCTGCCAAATCAAACAGGCTGAGCCCCCCACTGTGGCAACCCCTTGTGGCAAAGGAACAGCTGAGAGTAGCTTTATATTGGAAGGGCTCTACTCATGACGACAGTGGAAACATGGTGGTGTTTAGCTGTAATGCATTTTCCAAAAATGGAACAAATAAAATGTTACCTTATCTTTATCTTATTAATGACACTGCCTCCATAAAGAATATATAGATTTAATGTTGAATTATCAAACAGTTGTTAAGATATATAACTGAAAACTGCAAGTATGAAATATTAAGTTTAAGAATACTCAGGAGTTATAATAAAAACAAAAGAAAACCTCACTATTCTTCATCCTTTGAGTGTAATAATCTGTTTTTATTGAACACAGTTTCCGTACAATTTTATGTAAATTAATACCAAAGTGGTGAAATAGAAGTCCAATAGAGACACATGACTGCAGAGACTTGTTCTGAGGTAAAAGAACCTATAAGGAGCTCAGATTAAGATTTCATGCCTGGCAGAACAATAGAAGGTGTCTGTTATGCATTTGTGACAAATGGGATAAAGACGTGAATGCTCGTGGATGTCAGAACTCTGGTTTCCTCATTAACAGACGCAGGGAGGATAACAGGGGCTCGTCCTTGGCTTCAAAATAACAATGATTGCTTGTGACACTGGAGCCGCCTCTGGCCGCGAGCCAAGAGGACGAGGCAGGAGTACGTAGGAAGAAAAGAGCCCCATTGCTCACACAGCAGAATAATCGAAGTATCACTTTTCCCCATCCCATCTTCTTTCTTTCCTTTACATCACTTTATTTTTTTGTCTGCACTACCCACTTGGTCTCACTAAATCTGCCGCCTTCCGACACTCTCTCTTCTGCCAAGTGGGCTAATCGCAGGTTCATTTTAGGTTAGCTGGTTAAATTGAGTGAGCAACAGAGAAGAGGGGACTGGGCTGTTTTATATAATATAAAACTCGAGTTAAGAGAGAGAAAAAAAACAAGGCTGTGTGTACTGAGTCAGGTAATAATCATGAACAGAAGCCAGCATCGAATCCCTTTCATGCCCAGTCAGTGCAGAGTACGCCTTCAGACAACCACAGACTGGTTATCTAACTGGATGAATTGAACATTGTCAAGAGGGGATTACAAATTATGAATAAGTGAGTGGTGATGATGAATATAGTAGACTGAATAGCACCCTTTGTGAAGCAAACAAACCTCCTTGTTGAGCAGAGGACAACTGCCAGTGTGGAGGAAAGGTTTTCTGAGGGACACGCAGCAAAAATGACGGGTTACAAAAGGCAACACGTGTAAGCTGCAGCAAGCTAACAGGCACTGCAGCACCTGGAGTTGGTTTCCCTACAACACAGGTTAGATAGTTCTGGTTATAGATGGTCACAAAATATCCAAATAAACTTGTACTGGCAATAAAAATATTGTTAGTTTCTGGCCAAAACTTAGAGGACGAAGCCAAGAAAACACTGATCTCACTCATTTCAATATGAAGGAGCCAGCAGCACCTGGTTATCTTAATAATTAAGGCACTGAAAAGGTCATGTGTCCCTATTACATAAAGCAGCAGCTGAAGAAAAAAAATTTTGAATTACAGATCAAAGTCGTATGTTTATGAAAGAACAGCTGTGTGATTGTGAGATGTTATTAGAAATCTGTAATAATATAGACACAGCTTTTCTTGGATCAACCTCATCAAACCACAGATTCCAGAAAACAGGAAATGCACTGCTGGGTGAGGAGGTGCAACATGGCTGAGTGATGTCCTTGCATCGGTCCATGGTGTGTTGTGCTGTTGACGCATAAAAGCCATCACTTTATCTAAATGAGTATGCCGTCTGCTTCTAAATAGGCTCAATGGAAGGTGAAGTCTGGGCAAAGTCCTGGTGGGTATGATTTTCCACACTACAGTTAAAATGGCTGATCACACACATCTGTGTGATCAGGTTCATCTGACTTTACTAAGTGAAGCAAAAAAAACAAAAAAGCAATCAAGAGTGAGGATCTTTTCTTCAGCGATCACACAGAGGGCCGTATGAGGACCTAAGAACTGAAAACAGACTCATACATTTTTAAAAAGCTTTAACACGGAGCATTAGTGTCCAACACAGAGGCGCTCTTATAAAAGGGACTGACTGTGCTAAGCTTCAAGTCTAGCAAACAGTTCAGTGAGACTCAGTCCTTGGTCTTGCTAAGCTGCGTTCACAACTATAAGGAAGGTTAATTGAATTCATGCAAGAAATCAGATTGTGTTCACAAGAACTGAGGGAATCTAGTTCCCACCAGCACCTCAGGAGGTCAGAAAATCATTAGAATCATTTGATAATCAGGTGCAGTGAGAGAAAAACATCGCGCCGCACACTGGGTATTTCTGTTCACATTAGAAATTATGCTGGCCTCTACAGAAAGTGAGGACAATTATTAGAAGAAATAATTTAGAGAAAGGATACTAAAGCAGTGAGTCAGTCAAACTGATGGATCACTGTCAAACTGATCTGTACAACGGTACGATATTCTATTCCTGGACAGGAAAGATGGGGGGGAGGGAGGCTCCGAGTGGGATCAATACCCCGGAGGAACCAGTGACTATTGGACATAATGACACTATTCCTCCCATTTCCTTTTCCACTCAATTACAAGCAGAAGAGGATATCATTACTGACTTAGTCAGTTTTGATTTCTTGTGCTTTTTCAAAGGAAGCATGATGAAAATCTATGCAGCAAATCATCATAATTCATTTAGCCCGGCAATTTCCACAAAATAAATGTTTAAAGGTCAGAAACACTATCGTACATGTCACAAAACAGAAATCTGATTTCTTCTAGAAGCTAACAGAGTAGTTGAAGGTCCACTGAGTAACCTTCTTCTATTCACTGAAATGTCTTATGACTGGTGTGAATTCAAAGAATCTCTGAGCTGGTGAATCCTCTTTTGTTAAGGGGGGGGGCGGGGGGGGGGGGCACAGTCACACTCACAGACCTTTGCACAAACATTAGGCGCTTAACTGCTCTGCCTGAATAAACAGTGATCAGGAGACAAGTGAAAGCATGGAGATCGTTCTCTCTCAAATGCAAATATGGGTGTTATAGCCGTGGCAATGCCGACTATTTTCCCCGACAGCCGATCTTTCCAGGCATCGACACAAACGCTGCACTCTGCCACGGCAAACAAACGGGAGTAAAAGCTACAGCGAGCCTATGAAAGAGGACCAGAATCACAGGTTTTCTGATAATACGACAAAACAGTGAGTGGCCTCTGCAGCTGCAGAGGACACACAGAGTTTATGTGTCTTTATATGATGAAGTAGACTCGAGCGTAAAGGAGAAAAGACTAACGGCAGAGGAAGCGACAAACTCTACTTTATCAGTCAACATAGACGATGTCCACATCGATGAGCTGGAGCTGAATGTTCTGCGCGGGCCAGAATCTGACTCGGGTCTTCAGATAAAGAACAAAGGATCCAAACAAAGAAGCAAGGAATGTAAATTACCTAATTACACTCATTACTAATTACACACTATAACCTCCTCAACCCCACGAGTGCATCAGGCTGTACAACCTGATGCTTTGCAGTCGAGATCTTAACACTGGTGGACGTCCAAAAGCTTTCAAAGACTCTGCATTTCTGGAAACTCTATATAGATATTAATACATAAATAAAGAATATTTTCATACTATGGAACAGAACAGCTGTAAATTTATGGAGGCTTGGTTGTAAGTGTGAACATTAAATGGTTTCAAAATAGCTTGGAACATTCGATCCACAATATAAACTTACCACACCACCGTTTTAGGCGCACCTGTTCAACTGCTCGTTAACATAAACATCTAATGAGCAAGTCACAGGGTAGCAATTCAGTTCGTTCAGGCATGCAGACACAGTCAAAACGACCTGCTTAGAGTTCTAACTGAGCATTGGGATGGGGAAGAAAGGTGATTTAAGAGACTGCGAACATGGCACAGCTGTTGGTTGAGGATTTCAGAACTGCAGGGATCTTTTCACACAACCATCTCTGCAGTTTTAGAAGGAAATGTTCCAAAAAAGAGCAAAAGTATGCTGTGAGCAGCAGCTGAAAATGCTTTGTTGGTGGCATATGCAGAAGATGATCTCTGAACATACAACATGTCAAACCTTGAAGCAGGTGGGCTGCAGCAGCAGAAGATCACACCGGGCTCCACTCCCGTCAGCTAAGAACAGGAGACTGAGTCTCGTTTGCACAGGCTCACAAAAACTGGACTGAACAGAAAACTGGAAAAATGTTGCCTGTTCTGACGAGTTTCCACCTCTGCTGCAGCGTACGGATGGTCAGAATTTGGGACAACATGAAAACATGTCAAAAGCACATCAACGGCTCAGACAGGTAGTGGTGGTGGTGGTGGTGTAATGGCACACTTGGGATCCTTTAGTACCAACTGAGCATCATTTAAATGCCACAGCCTTTCTGAGTACTGTTGCTGACCATGTTCATCCCTTTATGACCACAGTGTTGGATGCTTCCAGCTGGATAATGCACCATGTCAGAAACCTCAAATCATCTTAAACTGGCTTCTTGAACATGACAGTGAGTTCACTGCACTCAAACGGTCTCCACAGCCACCAGATCTGAATCCAATAGAGCACCTTTGCTCGGTCAGAGTCGCATCATTGGATGTGCAGATGCAGCAACTGTGAGATGCCGTCATATCAATATGAACCAAAATCTCTGAGGAATATTTCCAGGACCTTGTTGAATCTGTGCCATAAGAATTAAGCTCTGAAGGCAGCGAGGTGTCCAACTCGCTGCAAGCAAAGTGTAACTAATAAAGTGACTGTGATTCAGTATTATTTTAATTTCTATAATTTAAGAAATAAATTTTTGCTTTTAAAGGGCAAATGTAGAGTTTAACAGACACCTGCAACCTTTGATCATCATTTATTTTAATACCGAAAATCAGCTTCTACCTTTATGTAAATTAATTATGGATTTATTGTTTTGTCCAGCACTTACATTTCCTACATGACTTTTTATAGATTTTCTATATTGTGCAGGTCCATGCATTATCAATTAGTGCCATCATACCCACAAACTGCAGTGGAAGCATCACAACCTTTGATTCATGATTGTTTTTCAATGCTTCAGGCCAACAGGGACTGTAAAAATGAAACCTGCTAGAGAAAGATAATGGTTCTAGCAAAAAATGAACCCCGAGTTTGATCCTCATTTGCACTAAACTCACTCCATCTCTGCCTTACACAAGACCAAATGAGATGCACACACACACACAGAGTCATGTCAGACAACTAGAGTGACAAGCACCTGAGAGGAAAAGGAGACAGGGGAATGTCTCCTGACACAAATAATCAGAGGGAGCCGTTACGTTTCTGGGTTTGCTGTACTTCAAACAGATGCTTTCTACTAAAAGTCTAACTCTGACATTCAGGCTGCTTCAGAGGGTGAAGAGGAGAAGGCTGTGAGGACTGAGTGCTGCCTTTCACCAACCAAACAAATCAAGTTTAGTGGCTAAACAAAATGAGTCACAGGAGGGTGTTAACTGAGAAACGTGAGTGATAGATCAGACAAGGACCTACATTACTGTGCTTTAAAACTCCCTTGCCTCTCACTGACTGTCTCCGTGCTAACGCTGACATGAATATGTCCGGTTATGGGCTGCAAGAGTGTTGTAGGTTACACTTTGACAGGCCCCTCGTCTTCCGTGGACACTGCAGAGTGGCTAATGTAGAGCACTTCCCTACGACTGCGGCTAAAAACAGCATTCTTCACCACAGTCATTGTATTTATACTGGCTTTGCTTAGCAACTGAAAAAAAAAAAGAAATCAAATCCAGGCCTCGTCAGTACAGTCACACAGAATAAAGGACACAGTGACCGAACTCACTTTAATCCAATTTTTTTTCCTTTCAGGAATGAGATATCGGCACACACAGGACTGTGCTTCGATCACAGACTAGAGCCTAAACTCACTGATAAGGTCTCTGCGACAGGCCACTGCTTCCACACAAGGCGGGGGACGGGCAACACCGGCAGCACTCCTCTCCGCGCCTTAAACGCATTAAACTCTGGAGTGCGCATTATCGTTTTCTGCGTACAGTTCGATAATCTTCATGGCTATAAATGGAGACGCGTAAACTTCCAGAGGGCATGAATGGAGTTTTCAAAATCGCTTGGCTAGAAGCAAAGAGGCATTATGGGTGATATGATTAAGCCATTAAAAACTTGAGAATCTGGGGCAAGTGAGTCACCATTGGCAAGGCAGATGGTTTATCACAGCCCTGGGAAATTGTCTGTAACTTCCTACAACATATCTGCATTTAATGCTTCTGGATATAAATAAATACCTACACAGCCAAATGTAGTTATCCACAGTGGGAAGCCTGATAACACAAGCTGAATGTATTTGGGACCATCTCTGCATTTTGAAACAAGCCACCAAGAATCAGGTAACAAGCAGGGTGTGAAGGTGTGTGGCTACACTCACCAAACACTAAAGGGATACAAGTTTAGCAGAGAATGCCTCTCTGTTTGTTTTAGTTTCTTTAGCTCATGGGCTGTACCCGGGTTGATCTCCAGTGGGACGGGCCAGTTAAACTACAGCAAACATCCAGAGGTTTCCCCTTTAGTCTGACTTAAGAAGTAGAAGTACATCCTGAAACCGTCTAATCAACATTTAGTCAACTATATCTAAGAAATAAAACAGCTTAGTTGTCTTATAAAAAAGATGGAGCTTAACACAATCTCAGTTTTTCCACATTTAGTCTCCTGTCATTACAAAGAAAAGCAATTGAGCTAAATCTATAAAGCAGGCAGGTGGTTAGGTAAGCTAATATGAGGGTAGGACAGTAGCCAACTGTGACTTCACACTTAACTAACGAGGGAAACACTCAGGAGAAAATGCAGTTTTATGCAGACCTGGTCATACCAAAAACATGATGCGCATCAGGTAAAGTCGTCCATCTCTAATCCTCACATTTGTTTTCTAGCCGCAGGAAGATCCACCGTGCCCACAAACAGACCGCGATTCTCATCATCAACAGAAAATCCATGAAAATTACTGCAACATTAACTGCAGAGTTTCCTATCATCTGGCAAGCAGCTTGCCTTTAAATGATCTCAATTTAAAAGGCAAGCTGCTCATATAAAGAGCCGGCTATTTCATTTTATAGCTAAACTCATGGTCTTCTTAATCCTTGCATGAAATGCCTTGCCCCATCAAAAGCCGCTTCATCAAAGCAATCAGTCAGCTGTGTGTGTGTGAGAGAGATGTATCGGAGGAAGGCTGATAAAGCTACGATATCGCAAGCATCAAGGTCACCCAACATAGAGGCAATTTTCCTTGACTGCTAATGCAGCTAATATGCAGCTCAGCGCTTACACCAGAAGGCGAGAGGAGAAGGAGAAGAAGAAATACATCTCGTGCGATGACTATCAGGGACACAGGCGAGGAGGCAGATGCAAGAGAGACATTAAGTTCGGAGTCATTAGGCACAACACATTGCTGTCATTATATCATACCGCACAACATTCATCAGCCCTTTCATTATGAAGCCGTGGGAGGGCACAAAAGCTGTGGCTCGGTCTTGTCTGCTGCTGTGAAAAGCAGCTCTTCTTTTAGGAAGTTCAGTGGGATGCTTTTCCCTCTCAATGCTGCCCTCACACTGCTGTATTTAAAGCAACCTGTGTGACACTGAACCTGACTAAATCGGTCTGAGGCAAAGCTGAGGCATTCAACTTGCTTAAGAGGCAATAGAGAGAGCAGGAGGTGCAGTGAGAGCGGCGTCCTGGCAGAGTGTACAGGTGAGTGCAGGTCCACGCTTAATAAGTCTTTCTAATGCATTTTGCAGATAGTAAAGCGCGTTCATTA
>VOQJ01005132.1:9415-19956 GCA_015052665.1 Apistogramma diplotaenia
ATGGCTTCAATCGGAGGCTACTGCTGCTGCTGCTGCTGTGTCTGCAGCTTTGAAAAAAAAAAAAGCAGCAGCCAGGCGTAGCACAACAAACCTGATTATGAAATCAGTGACTGGCAAACAAATGGTGCTGGCAACGTCACCAAGTCATTTGGCAGAAGAGGAAATGGCTGAATTGATATTTTTGAAAAGTCTTTTGTCAATTTGTGCGCAAGCTTTTAAACATGCGTGCGTGTGCGCGTTGATGTGTGCGTCTGCGTGTGAACAGGCCCCCATTTAAAGTCTCGCTCCAGCGCCAACAAGGCAAGCTGTTTACTACTTGGTTGGTCGTAAAATGTAAATATGCATCAGTCGGGGCTCTATCAAAAGCGCCTTCATTTGGTTCCTGGCTAAGATGGCTTTGGATGTGTGCTGTAATTGCCTCGGTTCAGACAGAAATTCTCTGTGGTGGGCGAATGGCCGGGCTGAAAGAGCTGAGGGAAACCATGCTGTCCTGTACATTTGAAGCTTCTGCAGTTGATCCAAGGGGAAGCAGCGGACACACAAAGTGCAGGAAAACCATCAGAGAGGAGAAGGGCCGTGTGGCTGCGCACACAGGACGCAAACACACACACACACCAAACTACTGTGGAATTACACCACAGTGCATTTGCAGAGGAAAGCACACACAACACAGGCATGCAGTCAGACAGTCCCATGTGTTCCCACTCACACACACTTTATCAAACGACAACAAAATTAGCAGCCGAACCCAAATAACAAACATCTGTTCATTGTTCAGGAGACAACGCCCATGTCAACATCTGCCTCGGGCAGGGAATATGAACCGTTTGGCCTGTTCTGGGTTAGTGTTGCTGTCCAAGACCTCAAAGGCAAGTGTGGCTACTAAGCAGCCACCTTTGTAACATCCATGGGGAGTTACAAACTAAAAAGCTGTAACAATGGTCACGGTGACAGAAAGCGGCATGCATAAACCATGTATGTGTTTACATTGTTAAAACTTTGGTGAGCTGCCCTAAAATAAGTGGCTATATTTGTGCTATTTGAGGATTCACCCCAATACCTTCATTTTATGGCTCAATCCAGAGTGCCGTGACCCAACCAACACCTCTGATGTGATAAAATAAATGTCTCTGGGTCAGTCCCACCAGAGCACTTTAACAAATGCTAATTCATGTTATGGATGCATTAAGCCAAGATTTGGTATTCAGAGCAATGTCTGTGTTTGTTCCCCCCCTCCAGATGGTGCATCGGAGCATGTTTGCTCAGTGTTTCTAGTAAAATATTTGGAATGAAACAGCATAGAAATATGGTTCAAATGTTGCCAGAAACTGCTGATCCTTCAAACTTCTCTGTCCTTACTCTGGCAATGTCATACGTGACTCAAAAGAGAGATTGACACACACAACTTCTGCCTCTTACTGTTTTGCGCGACTGCAAGAATATTTTTCAAAAGTGAAAAGGAATTTAAGTTCAAGTGGCTTCTCCTAGTTTTCATACTGGTTAAAAATTAAGGTAACGACAGCCAGAGCAAGTCAAAATCATCAACCCTCTGAAGGCTGGATTCAAAATCACACACATACTGTACACAAAAATCAAAGTTAAAGATTGTTCAAGTATTCCTTAAATTTTGATCTGAGAAATTTTTAATTTTACTTTTTTGGTGTCCACTACAGAGGACATAAGGTCTCAGGAGGATGTATAGTGCTAGGGTGGCCTTAAAGGAAGAGCAGCTAAAACGACTTGTTTGAGCTGACAGGCTGCATAAAAGATGGACATGTTTTCCGAGTCTGAAAAGTGAAACCAAAGTTGGGAATGGAGCAATACGGATGGTTGCAAAAATACTTTAGAGCCTATAAAAGTCTATGGGAAAACAGTTCTCTGGCTTGATCTGAAACTTTCCTGCTGGGTTTATGGGCTCAGTCGCTCATTTTGGGTCATAATGAACAAAACACTGAGGCCACTTGGTCAATTTTGGGCCCACTATGTTTCAGAAAGGAGGGCTATGCAGGGTATGTGCATTACCTTACAACACTTGACTGACAAGTCATTAGCAAATGTGCATGCGGTTTCAGAATCGGACCCGCCCCTCACTCGTCCCATCTGATTTCAAAACACCAAAATGTCAACGGCGAAACAACCCCGAGGCTTCAGAAACCAATGGTTGATGTCACGGTAGCTGCGTCCATTTTTCATTTATTTATTTTATCCCAGCCATGTTGGAGAAGGAGGAGGAACTGAGGCCCAGAATAAGATATATTTGAATTATTTTTGAAATGTGAATCATGCAAGGTGACTCAAAAAACAAAAAAAAAACAAACAAACATGTATGCATCTCGATTGTGCCTTACGGGATTTTCAATCATATGAGCGTTAAGAGATAATTCTTTTGCAACAACACAGCTGGCTTGATCCATTTCCAAGGTTTGGTTTTTATAAAGCAGATCATCCCCCCGGCTGGAGGGGTGAGAAATGTGTCGTTCAACTGCCATATTTGGTGTGAGAGAATTTTCCCATAGATTTCTATTTCGTAAGTGTTTTTTTTCCCTCCCAGATGTTAATTTATTCGAGTTATTCTCTCCTATTTCTTGCTGGGCAGATGGCACTGTGTTGCTTACTTGCTTTGGATAAATATTAACTGGTTTTATAGTGAAGGGCTGACGAGAGCTGTGAGACTCAATTATAACCCTCAGATGAGCAGGAAAGGAAAACTAATAGCACAAAGTTGAAAAAGGTGCTTACAGCTGCAGGGTTGGGCATTAATTCATGGTCTGATTAACACTGTGAGAGTCCTGTTCACAATACACTCTATTCATTTCTTTTTTTATTGCTTCGATGAGCCATAAAGAATCATCCACATGCTCCTGTTATGATAATATCACATATACATGCTGCAGCATTTAATATAAATACTGTACATCTACATTTATACAGCTTCTCTAAGCACATTAGCCTTGCCCTTGTGTCTCTTGCACATGGGAACAACTGACTGATTTAGCAGACCCAGATAAAGCCTTGGAGCAGGTTCAAATATTTGAACTATTTGTCCAAAAATGCTCTGTGCACTTGGCTTTAGGGTTAGTTTATCAAATCAAACTCCTTTTCCAAATAGTGCTGAGATTATGGCATTGTACAAAACCTCCCTCCGTCATGAGTTTGCTGAGAAAAAGTGCTGTTACAGCAGCCTGAAGTCATGCAGGTGTGTGGACGTGTGCGCGTGCGCGCCTGTGTGTGCCGACGCGCAGGTATGTGTGAAATTTCTGTCCTTCTATTCACAGGGATCAGAATGAAGCCCAGGTTTATTCAACTTTTACAAAAACCTTTATTGATTTAGCGTCATAAAATCCACGGTGTTATGCTTTAAAGCAGCCTTGATCGAGAGAAGATGATGTTTTTCCATATAAGCCAAACAAGCAGCCCAGATTAAACCAGCCATGTGAGATATCTCCTGCTGAAAAACCAACTACTTGTTTGTCATACAGACAGATGCACTGACTCGCTAAAAGCTATCACGAGAGAGATCAAAGCTGTACCGGGATAAACACTGTAACATCACACCAGCCGCTTTGATCAAATGTGTTGTCTTGTGCTTGTGAAAAGTCAGCTGCCAAAAGATGAACAGAAAAAGAGAGCACAACTAATATAATTTGGAAAAGGAACACTGCAGACATAGAAGGCAGAGACTCGAAGGAAAAAGAAGTGTGAGAAAAGCATGCGAGAGACAGAGAGGGGTGTTTGCCACTCACCATGCCCACAGGTCCGCTTTTGCTACATGGCAAGTCTGAGTCACCTCAGAGTTCAGATGAGGGTATGCGCTAACTGGAAGAGTTGACTCTTTGGGAAGGACCCCACTGACCGATTTACCAGCTGACTAACTGACCATCTGACTGGCTAATGACTGACTAGACAACCGCATTGCTGCCTGACAGCCAGGCGATGCCAGCTGTGCCATTTCAGGTCCAAGAATTGTTCGGGAGGGGGGGAAATCCTCCGAGCCCGGCTCTCCACGCTGAGATCTCACTGCCAAAGCTGTCCTGTCTTGTCATGTCCTCCTGTGTCCAGGGGTTGGTTCCCTGAGCTCGACAGCCCAGCCAGGAGCAGTGAGAGGGGGAAATGAAGATACCTTCCCCCTTGGTTCCCACAGTCTGCCAGGAGAGGAGAGGAGACCGCTCTGTTCCCATAGAGGTCAGATGTGGAGTTAACACACCCGGCCAGCTGGCTGGTAACTGCTGCCTGCCTGCTATTGGAGTTGTCTCCCCCCTTCTCTCCCTCTGTCTCTCCTCCCTGCAAACCTGATAAATCACTCTGGAGACACAGCAGAGCACCGAACCACTCAGCCACTCACACACACAGTCAGGAGTTACAGTAGAGAGAGACTTTCAACCATTGTCCCAGGAGATCCATATGAGAGTCTGGAGGCAGGGCTGCCAGATCTCCTCCTTCCTCCCCTCCCTCCATTCTTCCCTCCCTCACTCACTGCCTGCCTCTCCTCTTACATTCCCCTCTCTAGTTTTTTTCTTTTTACAGCCTCCGCTGAGACACTCTTATTGTGTGGCAATTGCATTAGCCTTTAGTGAGCGATGTATGGCTTTTAGTGTCTAATGCAATGTTGTGTCTCCTCTTCTTTATCTTTCTGCTTATCTTTCTTTTCCCTCTCTCTCTCTTTCTCTGTCTGTCTCCCAAGTGTCTATCAGTTTAACATGTACACGTATGCATAGACACCTCCTCTCCTTCCTTTTTTCCTGTTTTTCCTTCTTTCTCTGTGAGTTATCCCTTAAAGGGACACAGTCTCTGTGTTGCATTTTTTTCCACACAGGTGCTTGGGTACTCCAGGTGCAGGATTTTATTTCTGGAAGCTGAGAGGCATCGATTGTGTTTCTGTTTGCCTTGTGATTGTCTCAAATGTTTACCCATGCTATTACAGGACTAATACTCCTTTGCAAGAGATAAGTATGTTGAATCAATGAAACAGCAATGGGCAGAAAACGCATTTAACCACTTAGGATCAAAAACATTAAGAAGCAAATCTGCACAAATTCTAAAGGAAAGATAAGCTGAGTTGTTCCCAGCCAATAATGAAACTATACAAACATGGCATTTTACTTCAGATTGAAGTCAGATTGATGTGATTTGATGTTTACAGTGTCAAATGTGCCATAAAGTGAAAAGTTCTTTATGCCACTTTTGTAAGTTGGTGACGTAAAATATTGTTTTATTGTTTTACTGTTTTGAATCTGAACATAAACATGATAAGGTACTAGAGTTTTTCCCAGGCCTTGAGATTGGTCAGTGACCATCCGGAAACTGCTGGTTGTGAGGGAGTAACATATTCCCTGACTCATTGGCAAAAACCTTGCGATTGCTTTGGTGCTAGCACAAAGTGAAAGTTGTGCGTTTTGAAACGTGCTGGCTGCAGTGCTGACACACAACTTTTTAAATCTGAAAGCGACCACAGCAATTGCAAAGAGTTATTTGGTGCAACACCTCTTCGGGACCGATTGCACCCAGCAGTTGCCAAAAGCATTCAGGCAATAAATACGTTCCCTCGCAACAATGAAGTCATGCAATTAACCTCTATAACTGGTGATTCATCACCTAATATTAGTGCCGCCTAGCCTGCTTGGTTAGTTGGGTTGTTTGAAATTGCATGTATTGAGGTTTCTCATATAACATCATGCACATATTGTTCAAGAGTTGTCTGCCTTATTGGACTCAATACAGCTACTGGGGGAAAATGTGTATTCCCCAACTTATTGGCAGTGGTTCTTGGACCAACTCTCACTGGGTGGAATCAGTTGCAACAAAGTCGCTGCACCAAAAAATTTAAGGCTGTTTTTCATTTAACTTCATAATTTTTTTGATTTTTCCCCCCAAAATTGATCATAAAACTGCTGTGATAAGGCACTAGGTGAGGCACATAGTTCTCGTGCCTCATGACAGGGGGCGCTGGTGATCCCAAGGATTCTTCTTACGACTCCTCGGCTGCAGAACAATAGAATTAGACAGCAAACTACAGTAAACAGTTAGCAAACAAGTTATCGATGCTTTTCTTCAATAGGAGTGGCGCATGGACTTGATTTATAAGTTAAAGTATGAAGATAATAACAATTTTTAAAGTTATTTTTTCTATGCTAGTTTATGTAAAAAATATTAATGTGAAATTTTAAAACAAAAAATGTTAACTGTTGCCAATCAAATGGTGAATAAGCTACTCTGTAGGCTAACAACCAAACCAATCGCAGAAAAGTTGTTGCCCGCTGGTTGGGGAATACACTGACTGGTCTGTAGGCCTGTGTCACTGGGACTTCATCATTTTCCCAGAGATTGCCAGCAATCACTCACAACTGGTTAGGGAATACTCATTAAATTCAGTCCAGTCTCTAGGACTGTGTGACTGGGGCCTTATTAACTTGATCCTACATTGTAACCTTGTCGCACATCCTCTGGTTAGTGGTCACATAATTGCAAAACCTCTATAGGTTGCTATAAAAATGAAATGCTTATTATGGCTATCAAAATATACTAAAAACGTATCAACAGTGTAAATCTGAATGCTCAGCAAGATGAGGCGAGAGTATAGCATTTTTGGTATGTATAATTAAGGGTATAAAGTGACCATATCTTTAATTGTGTATTTTTTTGGCACTGGCTTCATCATCCAACCTCTTACTTTACCACTTGATATTCACCGGCTAATACCCTTCAAAAGTTACATGAAAAAATGCTTTGTAAAGGCAGGAAACAAGCCATGAATGAGTAAAAACCAGAAAGCAAACAGTGTTACACAGAGCATTTGGTAGCAGCTCAAAAACAGTCATCAGTTATATTAAAACTTACAAAGGCTAATATTAGCTTGAGCTGGTGCATGCTATAATGTGGGTCTTGGATATTCCATCTGTCAGAATTCACATTGTGTGTTTTAAAGCAGCCGCTTTTTCTTGGAGGTTGTTCTCATTCCTGGGGTTTTATAGTGCATAGTGCAGTTTTATCAAAGATGCTGGCAGGTGCACATGGTTTTCTTTGGCGGCACCGGATTATGGATCATTAATGAGACTCTACATTTGTCATTTTTAAACATCCAGAGTTACTGCTGCAAAGGACCCACAATCTTTTTCTAACTTGTGATTCCCAGGGTATGTAAAACTAGAATGTGAGGCAGAAGCTTCAGCTTTCAGGTCCCTCTTCAGTGGAACCAGTTCCCAGTTTGGATTCAGAAGACAAACACTCTCTACTTTTAAAATTAAGCTTAAAAATCTCCTTTTTTGATAAAGCCGTTATGGCTAAATCAGGTGACCCTGAACTTTCCCTTAGTTACGATGCAATGGCTGAGGCTGCTGGTGGTGGTGGTGGTTGGGGGTGGGGGGTGTTGGGGTTTACAATGACTGAGTGTTTCTTCTTCCTCAATCACCTCTTTTCACTCTGTGTTTATACACCACTTTGCATTAAACCATTAATTATTAATTAATCATTGGCTCTCTTCCACAGTGTGTCTTCTTTCCTGTCTCCCTCCCTCCACCCCCACAGCAGATGACTGCTCCCCTCTGAGTCTGGTTCTGTCAGAGGTTTCTTCCAGTTAAAAGGGAGTTTTTCCTTCCCACTGTCACCAAGTGCTTGTTCATAGGCGGTTGTTTGGACTGTTGTATTTTTCTATTCTATACTATTCTTGAGTTGACTGTGTGTGTACTTTTCTGGTTTTGGTGTTGGAAACCTTCAGAGTTTGTTTCAGAGGGTGTGGTTTAACAAACTCTTAACCAAACTTAAATCTATCCAACTAAATCAGTCAGGTTAAATCTCCAATTTTGCAACTTAGAATGTGAAAAAATAAACTATCTCAATTTAAAGCCCAGGCATCCTTGTGTTCCACCCAGTAAATCACTGTCAGCTGAGCCAGTTGAGGGTCGACAGTGTTTCATCAGCAGGCACGATGCAGCAGTTTGGGACTTGGCCTTTCAGTCTGACACCGCAGAGTGACAGGAGGCCCTGCAGATCTTGTAAGTAGAAAGTCACGACTTTTATCCCCACAACAGTGAGTCCAAAAGAACTCTTCTGTCCTGCCTGAAGGGTTTCTAAAACACAGAACAAAAAGTCTGACTTGATAAAATGGCTCCACTTGGTTAAAAAGTAGAATTTTATATCACGAAGAAGAAGTTATAAAGAACAAGTTTTGTATAAAATGCAGCAAGGACATACTAATGATGTCCCTCCGAGCTGGAAGCAGTTTCCACTGTCTCCAACTGCTCCCTGTGTAAATCTAAAATGATTAGAGGGCAGCAGCAAAGATTAGACAGTATTTCAAAGGGTATTACGTGTCCAGACATAACATTTATTAATTAAACTCTTGTGTTCTCTTTGAAGTTAGATAATATCTTACAGCAGCAGTTTGGAGAATGAGAACAGCCCCTGCAATGTTCTCTCGTTTCCTACACTAACTCACAATTTCATACTTTATCAGTGCAATCTGTCATTTCACTGAACAAAATTAGACACCAGTTTTTTTTCAGGGATGAGTTTTCTCAGTGCTGAGCTAATACAAGAGGAGGCTACTGATGAATTGTGTTTCTCCTGAACAAATGACGTGCCAATGACAGTCAACCAAAATTACATAAAGGTGTATTTTATTATTTACCTCAAATTGTATCTCACTGTCTAGATATTGCAGGGTTGCACAGGTTTTTCACCCAACAATTCGGTTTGTGGTTCATAAAGCTGCTCAGGTTCACCCCACCCTTTATTGGAAAAGGACAATGGAGAGAAGACAGTATAACAGAGAAAAAGCACGAGGAAGACACAAAGGGAACTACCACAGGACAGATGTGAACCTGGGCACCAACCATGGCTGGACTGGTAATCTGGCGTACCGGGCATTGTCCCGGTGGGCCGACAGTCCTCAGGGGCCGATGATGTTGGATTTTTTTTTCGTTCCCTTTAGTTTCTGAGAGACTGGCCCATTGGCCCATCTTCAATATAGATAGTGGACTGAACCAATCAGGATTTAGGACGAGAAGTGTTGGATAAGCAGCAAGTGGCCATTTTAGGCTCCATCATAGCATTTTTGATATTTAGGTTAAAGGTGTGTTGAAAGGCTGCATAGTAGTTTGAATGTGTAGCCTCTATGTTGTGGTCAAACATTTAAAAAGCACTCAAACAAGTGAAATAAGAGATTTTGAGAGCCCTTGCCTCTCAGGTTTTATTGATTGATCGTTTTCAAAAAGTAAGCAAGTGTGAAAATGTACTTAGTGGTTTAGTTTGAAATTATTTTAAATTTCTGTTATTTAGTATGTTTTAAGATGCCATTCACAATCACGAATAAGAATATTATTCGTGATTGTGATATAATAATGCTAAGATTGAATCCAATGACTTTAACCAGTCATTTATAAATTTATTTTGTTTTTTCAATGTTGTACTTCTCTGTAACCCCAAATACATAAATTACTAGTCAGTTGTATTCCGCTAATTATGAGGGTTAGGCCTAAGCCAAAAATGTCAGGGCCGATTTTTTGTCCCAGTCCAGCCCTGGCACCAATCTTATGGCATTTGACATATCAACCCAATGAGCTATTACAGCAGTGGAGTAGTGGCTCTATTCAGAGTCCCTCTTGAATGACCCAGCTCATCACTCTAATTCTAAGGAAGAGCCCAGCCTGTGGAAGAAACCCATTGACACTGCTTCTAACCCACTTTGTCATTCTCTTTGTCACTACCCATAGCCTGTGGCTATAGATGAGGGGTAGGTATGCAGATCAACAGGTAAAAGCTTTCACGCTCAACAGACCGGTACAGCACCTATCAACACTGCTCCAATCTGTCTGTCAATCTCCCTCTACACTCTCCCCTCACCTGTAAATAAGACCATAAGATACTTGAGTCATGCTTAAGTCACGCTTTACATAGAGGCTACACGGACGAATGGTGAGAAAAATGAGTGATAGAAAATGCAAAGCACAAAAAGTGTCTGCAGTTTGCCACACAATGCGTCTGCTAGCTCAAAGAACAGCTGCTGTGTTTCCAGGGAGAGAAAAGAAAGCAGAGATGAACAAAGATGTAAGAAGGAGGACTAAGAGCTACTTTTACTTTCTTACTTTGAGTACATTTTAGAGCCGGTACTTTTTTACCTTTACTTGAGTAAAGAAGTTGAACTGGTACTTCAACTTTTACCCGAGTAGTTTTTAACACAAGTACTTGTACTTCTACTTGAAAACAGAGGCCCCGTTTACACGACACAGTTTTCATTTTAAAACGGCGTCGTTTTGATGCGTTTAGGCCTCCTGTTTAGACGACAACAGTGTCGTTTTGATGCGTTTCGATCCAGAGAGGTGCGTTTCAAAAACGCTCTGGCTTGCGTTTTCGTGTAAACGGACAGAAACGATGCTTTCTGAAAACAGGGGCACTTGCACATGCGCACTATGGTTGCGACCGCCACAGTTTTCTGCACATGTGCGGATTCACGAGTACGTCTTGTGCTGCTCAGTCTTTTAAACTTAACAGCCCTTCTTCAACAAAATATTCATTTGCAACACCATCATGTTTTGTCCTGCACAATT
>VOQJ01005133.1:21938-35931 GCA_015052665.1 Apistogramma diplotaenia
CAAAACTTTTATTACTTTGACGTCTAATATTTATTTTTTTGGACAGACTTCAACTGATCTGCAGGTTATTAAACTGATTAATCAGTTAAGTGTTAGTTGCGCCAAAGAACTGCTCATACATTGTGTAAAATGCCAGTCATAATTGTGCAGATCCGTGATGATGTATTAATTTTTTATTTTTTTTGTTAATTTTGAACCATCTGAGCAGGCCAAAGATTTTGTTTGTCATTTATGGCAATAAAAATAGGATCTGCATTTTTAATAAGCTGCAGAAAAGTAATTACTGCACACTGCACCTTGAGACATTTTTTTGGAAAAAACAATAATGGAAATGGAAGCAGTCGAGTGCAACAAAAAATTATTATCGGTTGACTGACACACTGATTGATCAGCTAAACATTTTAATGGTATTTGATGTTTTGCTGCTGAACCGATAATTTATATGCACCAACACTGGCCACTTTATTAGGTACTGTTACTGGTTGCTAGTATCAGGCTGGGCCACGCTTTTACCTTCAGAACTGTCTTAATTCTTTGTGGCATAGATTCAATAAGGTGAAAAGGCTGCAGAGTTTAGTTTCTGATATTGAGACCATTTGTATGATGGTTGGAGCAACGAGCTTTGTGTTTACTGTCACTGTCTTCAGGTGTGGTGAGGACTCTCCTCAGGCTCGTCAGCTCCTGTCTCTGTCGCTGGACCGTACGAGCCACACTCTGCTGCTGGCCTTTCCCTCGTGCCTGGTCCGAGTCCCCACGTCTCGCTGCCACCTTCACTCACGCTGCATGAAGTGAGTCAGAGTATCTGTCTTGGCTGATAATTAGGTTGATTTTGTGGTGGAATTAAGCCAAGGTATTATTCACTGGCCAGTTTTTGTTTTGCCGATGCTTTCGCACTTCCTGGTACTACTGTCATCCTAATAAAACATGCAGCTCTGTTTTCATTTTTGCATGTGCGTCTTTTGGATATGCATGTCACAGCTGGCTACTTTGGCTTAATATTTATTTTGAGAAAATTAGTTTAGCTGGCAAATGATATTTAAATTGACACAAGAGGCTTCAGGATAGTGATTCACTGTGAATTCAAAGAAGGCATTTGTATTTATTTTCTGTGTATATGAGGAAGGTGTTTTGAACACTGTGGATTGCTTCCCACAGCAGATAAATTACACTTGGATAATGTGGACAAGGAACAGTTTGATAGAATATGTGTGTCGGCAGTGTATAAAGATGAATACCTCACAATTTATCGTCTCAGTGGTTGTCCACATATTTCAAAACATAGACACATTTGAGGATTTTATTGCCGTTTAATGATGTTGTTTTGATTGTTTGCTTGCTGTGTGAGCAGGAGCTGTCTGGCCTCCAGGGATCCATACTGTGGCTGGACCAGAGGCAGCACTTGCTCCTTTCTAAGACCTGGCACACGGTGAGAACAGCAAACATGCATGTAACGCCGTGAACGTTTATTACCTGCAGGTGATCTAAGTTCAAAGTCAGTAGTAGTTATGCGGAGAATTGACCCATTTTGTGAGCAGTTGTGCAGGTGATGAAGCCTATCTCACCTGTCATGGGGCAAGAGGTGGGGTACACCGTGGACAGGTCACCAGTCTATCGCAGGGCTAACACATACAGGCAGACAACCATTTACACACACAATCACACCTATGGTCATGAATTAACCAAACCTCATGCACGCATGTTGGACTGTGGGGGGAAGACACAAGCAGAACGTGCACACTCCACACAGACGTGCCCACAGCCTGGATTTGAACCCGAAACCTTCGTGCTGTGAGGCAACAGTGGTAGAAATTGAACCTACAGACCGATGAAATCTTTGGAACCGTTAGACAAGGGGTCCATTGGCCCACTCTGTCTACTCCTCCTGTTAGAGGGAAGGGTCACAGTAAATCAATACAAACATTTCTATCTTGATGGCAGTGACCTCTCCCAGCATGACAACGTCCCAATCCATAGGGTAACTGAATGGTTTCATGTGCATGAGAATCACATGCTTAACCTAACTGAAGACCTATGGGATATTTTGGGCTATTAGTCAGCAGCCTCCATCATCATCATCATCAAAATACCAAATTAAGGAGCACCTTTTGGACAAATGTCTTTTCCAAAATAATCAATACCAAGAGACATGAAAGCTGTTCTGACAGCATATGGAGGTCCAACACTACTACTAGGGCACTTTATGATTTTTTTTTCATCTTCCCTTATTTCCATCAGCCTGTAAAGCACTCCTGCTCCCAGCTCTTTGATCTTCTGATGGGTGGAAAGAAGAAATGGGTTCAAGACTGTCATTACACTGAATAATATGCCCATATGGCTAACAAAAAAATCTTACAAACATTATCATCCATATACAGCTACCTGCACAAAAATGAGTTTGAAAAAGGCCACCTTTTTATTGATTAGTTGTAAATTATTTATTTGTTAAGTCAAGCATCAAAATTCATTCATTACACTCTTCCATGAGCAGTAACAGAATAGATGTATAGACAGTTAAGGAAGCGTGTTTCCTGCTGCATGCCATTTGTATTAAGAAATGTCTCTGATTATTTTATCTGTGATCTTTATGGCTCTTAGGCTCCCTTTTCAACAAGATGTGGAATATGGAAACACCACCTCCCACCTCGGAGACTGTGATGGTAGGTTGCAGCGCTATGACATGGATGCTTCTGGCTATGTACAGTGGAGTGAGGGTAGGCTCCGCCTAGTGGTTCAGTCCTTCATTACACCTGTCTACTTGTCACTGAACATTGTGTACTGATATTACTAAGTGAGCAAATATCGTAGGTAATTTCTGCAGTTCTACATTTCAATTATCTGGGGTGTAACAGGATTTCCTCCCCAGCTCAGACTGGGTATTAGAAACTGAAGATTTTGGTGTCTATGTCAGAGCTCAATCGGGTGGGAGAAGAAGTGGGATTCTGGTTTCAGTCTCACTTCCTATGGGTCAAAATGCTCCCAGAGTGAGACATTTTAATTAGGGGGGATGTGAAACTGTGTGTAGACAATACTGGAAACGCACCATCATCCAGCACATGAGGTTTTGTTGTCTCACAGGTCTGACAGAGAGGAATTGGGAAACTGGTAATCAACTATGGAATAGCTGAGCAAAACGTCACTGCCGCAACACCACCAAGGCCCTCTTTGAACCTTGCACTGAAATCCACAAAGTCAGTGGAAACCAAAAAAAAAAAGGCATTTCCTCTCCGGCAGATTCTTTATGAGGTGTTCCGTTTGTTGTAGCCCAGTTTCAGAGTCATAAAATCCATTTAGCTGGTTTCTGAATTTCCAAAAAAACAACAGAAAAGGGATACGTAGCACATTCCAAGCCATCACCATACTAATTTGTTTTCAATTAATATATAGCAACAGATAGCACTAGAAGTCAGTGATGCCCAACTGCAGATCTGACAGACTGTAATCCAAGCGGTGAAAGCGCAGGAGAGGCTGAGCCAGAGACAGGCATGTGGTGCTGTGTCTGCAGATGGGAGCGATTAGAGCTGGGTGGAAACACTGAGGTAAGGCTGTGCTGCAAAGGAGAAACTCTCTGGCCAGGCAGCAGGATGGAAAGTGTGAGGAGGGGAGGGGGTAAAAGGAGCTGCTGTGGTCTTAGCTGTGCTGATGACAAGTGCAGGCCTCTCTGAACCTGGAGCTTGTGGAGCCTCAAGGCCAAACTGGAGAGAAGTTACTCTGGAACATAATCATCACAGAAAGTAATCTTATAATACTACAGATGATGATCACCACTTAGGAGTGTTATTGTAGCCTTTGATTTATTATTATAAGATAGGGGAAAGTGCAAAGTAACGGAACAGGACTATATGTAATAATAATAATAATTTTAAAGTACAGCCTCTGGTCGCGCATTGAGACAGGATGGTCACTGGTTCTACTAAATGTCATCTTTGTCACTGTGTCTCTTAATCTTCAGGGATTCTGCAGCAGAGTTTGCTCATTGAACCAGAGAGCTTGGTCTCGCTCAATCTGCTTGTGGCATCTGCAGTCTCCGCATTCACCATAGGGGCGGCGCTCTCAGGCCTTGCTGTCTGCTGGATCATGGCCCACAAGCCTGCAAACCGCCGCCACGGCACCAATTCCCAGGCCTCCATCCAGCGGCGTGAAAGAGGCCTGCTGAGCACCGGTGGAGGCATGGGAGGCTCCGTGTTGAGCGTGACACGGCAGGGAGGTGGGGAGCGCCCATGCTCTCAGGGTGGGGAGACCTTGTTTGTCATGCCCAACGGCTGGGTGAAATCGGGAGAGCTCGACCCTGGTTTCCTGCCCACCCCAGAGCATACACCCCAGCAAAAGCGAAGAGGCCTGCGGTTGTCTGACTCCAATTCTGGAGGGTGGGACACAAGTCAGACATACCTTGGGGGAGGTTCTGTAGGTCTGGGTTCACCTTGTCGCATGCCGCCCTCTGTTTACCTGACCACCAGACTCTTCCAGCAAGGCGGCGGTGGAAGACACAACTGTGACAGCCGAGTAAATGACACGCCCCGCCAGCATTATGTCTGTCTGAGCAAGCAAGAAAAAGGGAAGGGTACGCCTAAAGCCCCCCTCAGAAAGTCTGCAGTAGAATATGTTTACCCCATGACCCCGCAAGACTCACCTGAGCGTCGGAGAGTGGTCTCAGCACCCAGCGCCCCGATGGAGTACAGCGAGCCACTGCCTTTGCGTTGGCCAGCCCAGGAAGGATACATCCTCAGCAGCCACGGGATGGTACCTGTCCCCCTGCCTCCCCCCTCCATGCCTGCTCCCAGCAGCCAAGCCTATGTGTCCCAGCAGCATACCCCCGGGCTGACCAGGGCTCTGCTGAGAGGGGCCCTGGAGCGAGGGGAGCTGGGTGAGCTGGTGGATCTCAGCCAGCTGATGAGTAAGAAGAACTGCAGTGACAGGACTCAGACTGGCCAGTGACTGTGGAGGAAATGAAGCGGGCAGAATTGTGTGTCCAGATCTCTTTGTTTTGTTTACATAAATATCCTCTTTGTCTTTATTCTGTTTGTCACTCTCTCCCTTCTCTTTTCCCCACATCTTTATTTCATTGTCATTTCGACACCCCCCCCCCCCCCCAAAATCTTTTCAGCTAGTCACTCAGGCGACCCCTCTTTCACCCCGTGATGAGCCTCTCCTTATGACTGGCTACCGGGTTTGCCACTCATATTCTGGCTCGCATTAATTGGTCAGATGGACTGAGGTTGTTGCTGTGTCTGCATTGCAGCGTTGCCTCTCTCTCCTGATCTCAGTGGCAGCAGAAAGAAGGAGGAGGGGAGAGAGAGCGAGAGGATGGAGGGGAGCAAAAGAGATGGAAAGAGAGCCGAACAGGGGAGCAGAGAGGATGAGGACGAAAATGGACATGGCACTTAGATGCTGCATTCCCCGTGCTGATTGACTGCAGAGCCAGTCGAATACTACTGCAATAGTGGGATGCCCCCCCCCTCCCCCAACACCCATGGATAGCATTAAGAAGACTGCTAGCCATCTGTTCCCCCACAACATTACCTGTTGGTGTGATTGCCAACTGGGTGCTTGAAGTGAAATTGGAAATTCTGAACAACCTTTAAAGTATCTGAAGCTCTGGGTGAAAAAAAACTGGTCATTCAGGCAAGTCGAAAATTGACCCTATTAGTCCTTCAGTTTTTTCACTCTTTCTTCTCTTTGCTGCACACATACAAGACTTGCATACATGTATTTGTACAGGTGGGTATTTAGTATTCTGTGTATACGAGGAGCATGACTTGTGTGCCAAATGCCTCTAACCTGTCTCATGGGGATATGGGACCATAACTCACATCTTTGGAGTGCAGGGCGCAGGACTGGAACGTCAGCACTATTCCTGCCAACTGCATGCTCTCCGTAATGACGGCGTCTCAGCTGTCCATCGCTCAATTCGTTTGTTCCTTCCACTCTGTGTACTCTTTAACCACCAATAATTCCACAAGGACATCGGGTGGGATTGCACCGCAGCACCGGACTGACAGAAAAATCACAGATGACAGAAAGGTAGTGAGGTGCACGCACTGCAATGTTAGAGCACCTTGTCCTTCACTGTCACCTTAGGGGCTTTTTTTTCCTGCGTACACACACAGACACACACGCACATTCATTAGAGGTGCATTATAGAACACAGTCCAGTTTTATGGGACAAAATTTCCCCTTAGGCCCACAGTGGGTCAAGGTCTCGCAGATGTAATACAGAGCACAGTGACAGTTACAGTGGTGATGATTGAAACCTCTGGCTCATCCCGGAGCCAATAGGGTTGAGCAGAAATGTTCTCAGCTGGCAAATGGGACTATATATTCAGCCCATCAAAGTGTCCACAGTGTCATGAAATGGTCGGCCTTTAGATCAACACAACATGGTTTAAACGTGTTACAGTAATAAAACAGAGACCAGATAAAGAGGGCGGAAGGAAAACGGGGAAAGAAAAAGTCGAGGGGATGAGGCGCACTGACAACAACAACTGTGGGAAACAATGAAAGAGTGTTTTAGCTGACTCTGGATGACTTGAATGTCACACACACACACACACACACACACACCCACTCCCCCCCAAGTCTATTAGTCGACAAATGAATGCTGGTTTGTGCTGACCCCGTAGTGAGCAGCAATATATGGTTTATATGTACATAGTAAACTTTAATTTAGATCAAATCATAATGTTAGACAAATAGTAACTTAGAAAAAAAATATAGACAGACATTAGCTTGGAAACAAAATATGCATTTTATTGTCTCATTGTAAGAGTAAGATGGAAAATTCTCACAGTGACCTACTCCAAGATGGAAATCTCCAAGACACTACATATTGCCTGTGTCTTTTTTTTCTTTTGTTTTGTTTTTTTTTACATCGATGTGCCAAACCCAAGTGTTGAACGATTTACTGATGCCTGATTAATGAAGCAAAAAAACAACAACAAAAAAAAGAAACAAGAGTGAGAGAAACTTGTTTTAAAGTGCCATGAAAACATTATTTAAGTCAGCAGTGCACCTTCCTCATGTACGGCGGTGTTCAAGAACTCACTTATTGCAGTATACTTATTATATTTCTGCCTTTGACCTTACATGATGAATGTTTCATTTTTTTTCATTAAGATGCTGACTTGTACTGTTGAAATACACCTTTTTTCTGCTCCCTTTATGTGACACTTCTGATGCTGAATGTTATCAACACTGTTTGAGGGTCTGTTTGTAAATTACTTTAATTAAAGGGACGGTTTGCCCCTCAAAGTAAATGTACCTATTCGTCCTCTGGCCTCTATTGCTTTTTATCCGTCTAGATTGTTTAAGTGTGAGTTGCCCAGTTTGGAGATATCAGCTATAGAAGTACCTGTCTTCTCTGGAATACAGCAGAAGGAGACGACAATTGCCTTGTGTTTTTTCCCCCCCAAATTTGAAAAACTCAGCAGATATGTCCCTTTCTATTTATCATGAGGCAGTTACTCCAAAAATAAAAAATAAAAACACAAAGCTTGCGGTAAGCAGTTTCGTGTAGGAAGTAGTTTCTCTGTGGTTCTCACACACGAAAGGTTTTTTCATCAGTGAGGGAGGGAGAGAGAAAGAAGGAGACTGCCATTTCCTTGTGCACAGTGACATATGTAGCAGGTGTAGTTTGGTTCCTCCATGAAACTGCCTGCATCAAAGCTTGTGGGGGTTTTTTTTGTTTTTTGTTTTTTTTAAACCCGAGTCATAATTTCGGAAATGTTGCAGCTGAGTTTTTCAAATGTAGTGTTTCAGCACTTTTCATTGTAGTCTAGAGAAAGCTGATATCTCCAAAGCGAGGAAACTCACACCAAAAATAGCATCGATGAATAAACAGCACCGCAGACCAGGGAAAAGCTTTGATTTTTAGGGTGAACTGCTCCTTTAATACATCATACCCTATTCTGTAAATATGTAAGCATAAATATAGATACTTTGTCATGCCTTTTATGATCACACTGTTAATGTTTTTACCGATGCCATGACGTGAACTGAATAGCTGATATGTAATATAAATGATAATGTTCTATAAGTAGTTCATAAGCAAACCCTCAAATGGACTGAAATGCATTGAGGGAACACTGTGTAGCTCACTTCACGTCCTGATTATGGACACTGCGTCTCGTTCTGTAGTCTGGTGATTGTCTGTCTGTCATTGTCAACCAACTGCCATACTGGAGGATCTTGAAAATGCTTGTCAGCATCCCAAGGGAATGAATGTAACCACTTATTTTGTTTGGCACCATTACAATGTGCAGTAATAAGGAAAAGCACAAATTGTGTGTGGGTTATTATTTTTTTATTTGTTTCTTTTCTTTTGCTTTTAAAAGGAGCTGTTCTGTAAGATTTGTGAATAATGTAAATAATCATCCTGAATGTATTGTGCACCTGTGTGGTTTCAGGGATGGGAGGGATGAGGGAAAGGAGTGGATGGGGATGGGGATGGGATCCGTGCACTTCTAAGACAGGCTGGTGTTTGAAGTGTGAGGCTATTTTGTTTTTGTTTTTTTTGGTGACGATACTGTGAATAAGACGTATGTACAGTATTTACGTGACTTCTGGCTGAACGCAGACTTCAGCTGTTTCCTTCCTGTCAGTAGAGTAGAAAAGCAGGCCTGACTTCAGCCAGAGCTGAGCCGTCTCATTTGACTGATGCCTGCCAAGTTCTGCAGTTGCTAAGCTACTGCTGATATAATAATCATCAATCTTTGGAGTACTGCTATTAAATGGCATTATATAATTGACTGCTAATGTTGTCGCGTGTGGTTTTGAATGCACTCATTAAAATAAATGCATGTCATTATGCACGTGCCCACGCATACAGTGTACACACAAATGCACAGCCACTAATGGAGCGTGATTGCCTCCCAGCCGTCTGCAGTGATGTGTATTATCACACTTTATTTTCTTTAAATGAGACACATTTGTCATGAGACTGGCAGACTTCAGCTTCAGAGCGGGCTGATTCAGAGCAGAGGAAGCGGAAAATCTTTCAAGCATGTGGCTTTTCTTGCCACGAGAGGGAGCTGGACACTGGCCTGCATTCCTCTGCTTCAGGAGTCTCATTCAGGAAGAAGTGAAGAACACAAGCTCCCACGGGCCCTCTTCTAGTAAGTGGACAACGTCTGTCTGTGCTGCTACAAGCCTGATACAGGCTGCTGTTCTGCTGAGAGGTGTGGAGCAAAGCTGGAAACAGTCCTTGTTATGTTTTCCTGTTTTGCTTTGAACATTACAGAGACCACAATGAGGTTAACAGATGCCACTTTTAGATTAGTATTCTCCAAGTTTTATAAGTTTGTATGTAAGTTGAGTTACAGCATTTTTACAGTAATCAGCTGGTGCTAAAGCAGTGATGAATGAGCTTTTTTTACTATCTTACTTTCTTACTAATCAGGGATGGACAGCCTGCTTTGTTCCCAGAGGCCTCTGATTTAGATAAAAATCAGCGAAGGACTTCACACTGAATAATGAGTGAAACATGACAGGTTACAATGAAAAGTCTTTAAAGCATACACAAATGCATAAAAATGTAAAAGAAAAATCCATCAAAATGCAATACATCATTCATGTTGTCTGATATTCATCACTGACAAAACACAGACCACTGTACAGCAGTTCAGACTCACCGTAAACATTTGCCATGTATTTTGCTCGTATGTGTTGAAAACCCAAACCTCCACACGTACAAATGCCTGCACTACAATCCACTATAACAATATTATTTATTTTCTAAATACAAACACTTAAATGCAGTTTTAAGAGTCACTGGCTTTTGAATAAAAGCCTTTCAATAAAAAATAATAGCTGATGGAATCGAAACAGCAGTTTGTGGAGGCAATCCATTCAGACGCGAGTAAATACGTGTGCATAGGAAATCTTTTACACATCCAGTTTTGGGGTAGTGAGTCGAAGAGGTCGGCAACAAAGGCGACGTGGATCGGTGTGTAACAGACGATAAATACGATCATATTGGCTGTGACTATGCCGACTATGTTTTTCTTCTCCTCTGACTTGACGGCCTCCTTTAAAAACTTACGGATGATCTGACTGGAACAGAACACAATGATCAACAGTGGGCTGAGAAAACCTATCAACACCACTGACAAAATAGCCCATGAACGAAGTGGAATATTTTTACATCTTTCAAAACATCTCCAGAGTTTTTCAGGGTGGTTGTCCTTGCTGAATATAAGACATGTCATTATCACAAAGACCCAAATGGCCAAACACACTGCAAAAGCCACCTGCTTCTTCCTCCTCCATGATCTGGCATGCAGTGGAAATCTTATTATCAAGTAGCGCTGCACACTGATGGCTGTTGTGGTGAAGATGCTGACATACATGTTGAGATAGTACATGAGCACGAGAAACGTACACAAGTAAGTTTTATCCAGGCAGAAGATGGCATCACAAATCCGGAAGACAAGGAAGAGGATGAAGGACAAGTCAGCAATATTCAAGTTCAACATGTAGATGTGGGTGTCTGTCCACGAGTGCCGTGTGGCAATGAAGGCACGCAGAGCAGCGCAGTTGAGGAGGAGACCCAGAAGAAACAAAGGACTATAACCCAGAACTTTAAGAATATCCAGCTGGCAAATCGTACAATTAATGGCAGTAATATTGCAAATGTTGTCATTGATGGACATGCTGTCGTTCATTGATGGCCCTGTACCAGAATCAAAAAGAATTATGTGTTAATACTTGTCTCAATAAGTGAGCACATTAGTGGTAATAATACAGATGTTACTTATTAATACCTGTGCAGTGTATATATTTCCAACTCTTAAAATAATATTTTCATAATAATATATAAATATGTACATTAAACCATGTGATGCTGCCTTGCAACTGTTCATAGCCAAATCATTTTAGTACAAAAATCTCTCTGCATGTTACTGTGTCTACCCCAGAGTTTAGTAAATATGCAAAAAGATATGATAAAAAAAAACAACTTGCTGATAGTTAGGCTGCAGCTACACGCGTGCATTACACGTGTGCTTAACAAAATTAAGGCAATGGTTCACAAGCAACATGATTATTTGAAAATTACTGTTTCGTGCCAGGTGACATCAGCCAGTAACACATCAGCTGAGAGCAACAGTGAGAAATAGAAAGACGAGAAAGACAAACAAAGTAACAAGTCTGACGACCTGACAGCTCTGAAATTTGTCGAAGGCAGATGAAGGAAGAAGGAAGAAATGATAGAAACTTTGAGTTCCTGATTAAAGCAGACCGAAAGAAGCCGAAACTCACCAGCTGAGCTGTGCTTTTGTTAAAGAAGCTTGCTTAAATGATTTTAAAGACTGCTCTCCGTACCAGCCGAATGTGTAAAGCTATTCTTTGCTTGCATCACTTCCTCTTTTTTTGGAACATCTCAGTGGTTTAAGAATGATTTCGAAACATGAGGGGCAAAATGGTTAATCAGCACAGTGGTACACCACAGCACTCTGGTTCTCACTGCATTTATCAAAGTAATCTTGATCTCTTCTACTTCCAGGGCGCACTTTTAGAAAACTTTGTGGTAATGAAATAAAACTAAAATTGTGAGACAGACAGTTGCATACACACTGTGGCTCTCCAGTACGTACAGTGAATTATTAAAAATGTTTATACAGTTATTGCAATTTGTAAATAAAAAAGGGGGCACACCAAGAAATAACTATAACAGGTAGGGTCAAAAGAACCAAGTCAGGATGCGTGGAGATAAAAAGCACAAGATCAACACAGCACAGTTACTCTGACAAAGGCAGAAGAGAAAAGAAAATTACAAATGTAGTTTTGTCCTTGGCCAGGAAATAAAGTCATGTTTAAAAAAAATCACAAGACTCTTTGCATCACAGAAATTCAGAGGGTAAATATCAGTCAGGTGCTGCTTATCAAATGCACTTGATTAACTGATCATCCACAAGTGTGAGCATCTCTGTATAAGCAGAGGTTCTGGCAGCTTGATGTCCTGGAGTATTCATGTGTGTGTTAACACAATGCCAAGGAGGAAAGACATCAGCAATGAACTTGCCATTTCCAAATAATTCAAAGTCCATCACTTTACAGTTTTCTTCTTCTTTCAGCTGCTCCTTTTAGGGGTCACCAAAGCAGATCATCTGCTTCCATCTCACCCCATCTTCAGTGCCCCCCTCATTCACACCAACCCTCTGCATGTCCTTCCTCACTACATTCATGAATCATCTGCATGCTCTTTTTCTTCTCCTCCTGCCTGGCAGCTCTATATTCAAAATTGTTTGTCCAATATATCCACTATCTCATTCTTATCCACACACGTATACTGTCTTCCTTCTGCTGACTTTCATTCCTCTTCTCTCCAGAACATACCTCCACCTCTCCAGGCTCTCTTCCACCTACTCGCATACTCTCACTATAGTCCACAGAGACTTTTTCCTGATCTCATCTGTCAAACAAGAAGAGGCTCAGGACAGGCCCTGATGTAATTCCACCCCGCCTTGAACCCATCTGTCACTCTTTTCACATACCTCACCACTGTCTCGCTGTCCTCGGCACCAGCCTCACAGCAATTCTTGACTTCCTCTTGCAGTAGTACAGTTCCACTTCCTCTTTTGGCACCCTATCATATGTTTTCTTTAGATCCGCAAAGACAATGCAACTCGTTCTTGACACTTCCCTGTCAACACTCTCAAAGAAAACATCAGTAATGCTCTTTCTTAGCATGAAGCCACTGATGTTCACTGATTGTCACCTCTCTTTCTTGACTATCCCGCTTTTTCTTTGCTAACCTCTTCCTTTGAATAACTTCCTGTATTTCCTCATTCCACCACCAAGAGTCCTTGTCTTCTTACCTCTGGCATACATTTTCAAAGATGCATCTGAACAAACTGCAGTTTCAGTTTTCTTTGGACAGACGAGACCAAAGTGTTTTGTTTGGTCATAATGCCCTGCGCCATGTTTGAAGAAAACCAAACACAGCAAACAAACTGTCAGGCACGGTGGTGGAGGGGTGATGATTTGCAGCCACAGAAACTGGGCACCTTGCTGTCACTGAATTGACAATGAACTTTTCTGTGTACCAGAGTTTTCTAGAGACAAATGTGAGACTATCTGTCTGAGAGTTAAACTAGGGTCCTGTTAACACGTGAGCGTTGTCAGTGGCAACCGTGTCTTTTTGCCTTTTTTATTTTCGAAAAGTTACACATTTACATGGAACCATATAAGGAATGACCGCCGTTTACACTGAAAGACATTGAAAACTCTGCAGTTCCTATTGCCAGGCCACATGTTGGCAGTGTGGATATAGAAGCCACAATTATTGTGGACCTGAATTTTCGTCCATTTACATGGAAACAGAGACCCAAGAGTTTCAAAAATGCTCCACTCTGGAGCCTGTTTTCAAAAGGTACAATTTTCACTCCATTCGCGTGTAAACAGGAGGCCGAAACACATCTAAAATGAGACGTTTTCATCTGAAAACGTTCTCGTGTAAATGGGGTCTGGGTCACGCAACAGGAAAACTTAAAATTTCTCCACAATGGTGTGAGAGACTGATGAAGTCACACAGAAAGTGATTACTCCAGGTTGAAGGTGGTTCTACAAGCTACTGAATCATGGGGTGTACTTTTTGTTTTCATGACAGCAGATTGTAAAGATGAAATGCACCACAGGAGGCAGCAAATTTCACCAAGAACAAACAGGAAAGTAATGTTGCTTGGAAAATATGTGTCAGTATGTCAGTCCTGATTGGGAAAATGTTTTAGCCATTTTCTGTTGTCAACTGACGAGCCAAAAAATGCCTACGAGTTCTCCAAATACTGTCAGAAGCAGACAGTCACAGTACAACTGCCAAAGAGTCCAGGATTAAACATCTGTTTATAAGCGAACACAGATTATTGAAACAGACTGAGAAATCACCAGGACATCTGCAGGACTTTCTCTACCTTCATTCTGCCTGATGGAACTGCTTCAGGCTCATGAGTTATTTTGTCAACATGTCCTCATCAAAGTGCTTCTATCCAATCAAACAGACGGG
>VOQJ01005137.1:13082-23969 GCA_015052665.1 Apistogramma diplotaenia
CTGCAAGAGGCGACTGTTGGCTCTAAAAAGCTGGTATGACCTCAAACCTTAGGTACACGTTCTTTGCAGAGGTCATTCTCAGATTTATTACAGAGGTTACACACATGACAATAAACTCAAGACGAGTCCTTCTCGAAGCTGGAAGTTCTGGCAGCCGTGAAACACCCCCGGGCACTTATTTGGCCAGGTATTTTAAAGCATTATCTAAATTAGTGTAGCTTCAATGGTGCATGAGGGCATAAAGATGTTATGTATAGAATCACCAATTTAATCTAATTAAATTTAAAAAAAAAACCATTTGTTGGCTTTGCCCCGAAATGAGCAGCCAGCCTACAACCTGCTCTAAAAGCTTTTTCCTCTCCGGAAACTTCCCCTGACGTCTGAATTCTCCCGCAGATTTGATTTCAAGCTTTTTCAACTGCCATGTTTCTCTCTAATAACGTCTCTAATTAAAGCCTCACCGTGTTCCATCCTGGGCGCTACAATTGACATCTGCACCGTTTTTCAGCAGCATCTGGACAATCTGAGTCCACCCCCGGGAGGACGCCTCGTGGAGAGCTGTGTAACCGGCATTATCGCGCCGATTGACCTCCCTGATGTCCTTTTCAAGACAATACTGGACTACATCCTGCAGAAAATCAGATTATTGTGCATTTTTTATTTACATTTTTTTTGCTGGTGTCAAAATCCCTGTTACCAGTAAATGTGTGGGGTTGTACCTGATAGCCCAAGCGTGCAGCACGTTGCAGCAGGGTTTCCCCTGCGTTTTTATTGACAATCAGCCGACGAACCTCTGGAGGAACAGGCTTTTTGGGCGGAGAGTCTGAACCACTGCTTCTTCCTGATGAGCTTTTCTTTTTGGATGGAGAGGACAGCAAACTTTTTGGAGCTGGTGGTGGGCTAACTGGTAGTTTTGCATCAGCGCCATCGTCATCCAAGGCGAGGGAGGCACCGCTCTTGCCCAAACTGCCGCGTTTGGTCTTACTCTGAAACACAGAATCACCCATCAGAGCACACTGTGAATTCCAGCTGCCATCACGCAGCTGAGAAACACAGCTTTTAATCAGGCCACAGGGGGGCACTGCAAGCTTGTATATTCATGCTACCTTGCTTCTACCAACTGTGCATGATCTGCAATGTGAAATCCTTCCGCAAGCAGCGTCGGCAGCTTACCTTCGGCTCATCGCTGTCACATAGGTGTTTGCTTTTGAACTTCCTCTTCCCTGAAGGCTTATCGTTGCACTCTGGAGATTCTTCACTCTCCTGGTAGCGAACCGATCCTGAGCGAGTGAATGAGGGTCTCTTGGGAGGGGGCTCGGGACTGGGGGCAGCGGGACTCGGACAGTGATCTACCTGTGGCTCTGTAATGGCAAATTAGATCCGGAGTTATTCAGAGCGGCAGATCAGAGACACACCAACAATCACAATCTTTACACACCGCTCATTTATCAACACTGCACTGATGCAGCTTTGTGCTCGGCCCATCTGCCAAGCCCCACATGGAGAACGGAATATGCTGGTGCCGTTTTGTGCCGACATCAGACTGGCTGGTACTTCCTGAAGCTTTGCCATCTTATCCGCAGAAACAAGATAACTGCTGTCTACCAGCTACTCTGCACTGATTTTGCAATCATGAGCTCAAGTCTGCCATGTCCCAGTTTATTCTCTACATATACACTCCTGATGCGTGTCATCGCCACACTAACAGGTACATGATGTGGACTTTCTGACACACTGTTGGCACCTCGGGAATATCTACTGCAAATTCCATTTGCACTGTGTGCTGCATTTATGAATATTATTTGTCAGAGATAAAGTGCATCTAAATGTTGTGCACTTGCCAGTCGTATAATTATTAGTCCACACATATAACATGTGAATCAGCCATCTGTGTACCCCCACCCTGTGACAGCTGGAATGGGCACCACCCAGCCCATGACACTAACATAGATAAGTAGTTAAAGAAAATGGATGAATGGATAGATGGATGGATTCAAGGGGCAACCAATCAGAAGAAAGTTATCTCAAAGGGAGAAGAGCTAAAACAACTTGTTTCAGTCAGCGGATTAACTACGAGGTTGCATTATGGCCCATTATAAAACACATAAATCATTTTCAGCTGTGAATCAAGCAAAGCAACTCCAGCAGACACCAAGAATCAATACATCAAACTGAAAATGAGCGTAACAGATGACTTTTAATGTCTTTCGAGCATGCCTGTTATGAAAACAACAGACATCCTGAAATTAATCTGCCCATGTGTATTTATTCGGTTTCAGCTTCATAAAGTGATTTGCAGCGATGTGGTGACAAGAGACTCAAACACATTCGGAGACTACAAGCATCGACAGGTGAAAAAACTGCAACGTAGGCCACTCCCACGCCGGTAAACCCGTCTCAACTTCAGAGAGCTACTGAACCGACTACATATCACTAGGTAGCGAACACATCACAGGGTTACCTGGGCAACCGGAGACTGGAATGTCTGCTAGCGATCAGCTGTCAGCGGCAAAGCGATGCGCGACGAGCGAATCGCTTCCTGCGTGGACACAGCTTGAGTCTCGAAGCTAAGTGACAGTTCTTAGCGATTCATTCTTAAATCCACTCAACAGTAATTTCCTTTATGAACAATCTCAGAGCTCAGGGAGAACCAGCATCATCACCTTTGCCATTTATGGTGCAGAAGCTAAGGCAAGCTCCAACGATGCTAAGTAAGTGATTTAGTGATATGTGTGTTCTATCCAGCATTCACCTAAATACCCATAAAGGGTTCAATGATTCAGGGATGAATAAATGATAAAGTTCCACACTGAAAACCAACCATCAGAAAGGACTGAAGCAACTGAACTGCAAATTTTTCTGCTGTTGTGCACCGAAGTCGCTAAATTCATAATGTATATGTGTGCAGACTCCACAGAGTAAAACCGAGCTTTAAAGTATAGTCCGTACTGATTCATTCATCAGATTTTTTTCTTTTTTTAAAGAATGAATAATCACTTAGTCTATGAAACGTCAGAAAAGATGACAAATACCCATCACGAGCCAGCAGAGCCAAATGTTTTGTCGCTTATTATGGTCAGCAGCCAAAAAAGGATTAATGTATAATGGCATTAAAAGAGAATGATTCAGGCTTTTTTTTTTTTGTGAGGCTGTTACTAACTAATGTTTGATGTGCTTAAAAAGGACTAAAAAACACAACTAACAGTAATTTTTATTTTCAATTAATCTTCAGACTATTTTTCACTAATATTTTTGAATAATAAATGACTCAAAGAAAATGATTAAATAACCACCAAAAATCACTGAAAATTAATCAATCAATCACTTAACTGACCGATTAAATGGCAACTCGCTGCAGAATTTAGTGTCAACCAGCCATTCAAGCAGCTGCTGCGTTCAAGTGTTGAACTTGAACACAGAAATAATCCTGAATCATTCTCTTTTAATACTGTCAGACACGAATCCTTTGTTTGACTGCTGACCATAATAACCTTTAAGTGATCTCTACCTGCTGGGACTCCAGCGTCCTGCCTCAGGGTGTCGGATTCTTCGAGGTGTTCTCCGTCTTCCAGCTTGTCTTTCTCTGTGATGTATTCGCCAGTCTGATACTTCTTGCTGCGACACCGCCGACGTTTCTTACGAGCAGGCGTGCCGCCCTCTGCGCCGGCTGTTTTGCCCTTGCCCTGAAGCGTGCGTTCAGGCAGGGGGTTCGATCGAGGCCTCCCTCTCGGACGGCGGGCGGGTTGGGTCGAAGTCAGAGGGGGTGAAGGAAAAACTGGGGGAGGAGCCATCGGCGGGGGCGGAGGGGAGGGCGTCGCAAAGCCCCAGAGGTCAAGTCGAGCATCATCAACCCGCCGCCGTCCTCGCCTCAGTCTTGGGAAGGAGCACTCTGTGGCTTCGGCATCCTTGGTTGATACGGCAGAGCTATTGAGAGAAGCTGAAGTCTCCACATTCTGAAGGCTGCTATCTGCAACTGATTAAATCACATCTGATTGTTACATTCACACCAGCTTCTATGCCGAGGCACTGACTGCAGGTCACTTATCTCTAAAACTGAACCTGTGAACCGTAGACTATAACAAAAGGCTGCTTCTTACACAACTAAAAGCATCATTAAATTTATTATAGGTGTCCTAAATCTTGCATACTGTGGAGACTTTCTGAGGGCTCTAAAAGCTATAGGATTGCAAAGAAACATAGCCTCTACCTGCTTTGTTGTAGGCTGGCTGCTCGGCCTTGCTGGGAGTGAGCTTGTCCCTTGGAATCGCCTCTTTAGTCTGAGGAGAAAGTTTTCCCGCTGACAAACTCTGCTCTGGCACAGGTGCACATTGTTTCTTCTGCAGAAATACACAGGGGACAGAGTGAGCACGCTCTATTGGAGGTTATTGATCACAAGGCTCTCATGGTGACAGGGAGCATGCTAGAGACTCACAATAAGCCCTTGAAAGTTGAATCATCAGTCATAACTTAATAATATGAAAGGGAGCTCCGGATCGCCTTTTAACTCTTTCAAATCTTCAAAGATGATTGCTACCTCAAATATTTCCTCACCATTTAATCAAAGGCAAATGATTAGAGATGAACGAAAGCCTTTTAGACAGTGATAGAAATTAATAATTTACCTTCTTATTGGAGGACACTTTGATTGGCGTAATTTCTGCCTCTTGCTTTTTCCTTCCTGCGGACTTCTTTAACGCATCCAATGGTGATTTCTCCTTTGCTGGCTTCTTAGGACCGGCCTTTTTTTGTTTGATGGCAACAGCTTTTGATTTGGTTGGCGACTCCTCTTTGGTTCCATTTGTTTTCTTCTCAAACTTGTCACCTCCCCCCGTACACTGGCCCGTAAGAATGGATGCAACCATGCCGTCCAATTTGTCACCGGGAGGACTGTCTGACGGCCCACTTTCTTTCCTCAATATCTCCCCCTCTAACACCTGGGCTAGTTTACTCTCCATCCTGTTCCCGTTTGTTGATACACTGCTCCCGAAGAGATGAGACTGGCCTGCGGGCTTCGAGGAGCCTTGCTTCACCTGAAGTCCCATGTGCTCTACCTGACTGGTGTGCATATCGGTGTTATTCTCCAAAGGCTCGGTGGAGTTCGCCTTGTCATGTCTTTTCATAGCTTGAGTAAAATCCTCTTGAGATGGTGCACTAGGCCACTTTTCCACAGACCAGTATTCAAAAGTAGAGGTATGCTTAGATTGTATATCTTGGCTTCCCGCGAGTGGATTCAGAGCATCGGCTTTTCGTGATGCAACAGGAGAGGCTTGGGAATTACCTTCACCCGTCAGTGCTGTTGTATCAAGAGCTTGCTGCTTTACAATGGACGCAAGGTTAGACAGAGGAGACTTAATTCTCTCCCACTTATCATCCTCGGGCTTGGACGGGCTGTGATGGGCACTTGGAAACTTGCATCCTTCTGTGACTGTGGTGCCCTTGGTTTTTGGAGAGCCTTGCATGGCTTTCCTCTGAACAGAAGAAGCTTGGTGTGAGAGTTGAGATGCCTGTTGCCAAGCTGGACTGACAACAGGAGCAGAGTATGGTACCGCTGTTTTGCCGGGTGCAGATTTCTGAGGAATCTGAGCATTGGTCGAGCTCAACAGCGCAGTGGTTAGGGCTCCTTTTGAGGGACAGTTCTTAGTTATGGCTGTGCTGGTGTTTTTAACATGCTTGACACCGTGAGCATGTTGGTTACCCTTCATCAGACAGGATGGCTTCTTTCCTCCTGAGGCCAGATGTTCTCCTTGGTCAATTATAGATATAAACTCCTGCTTTGCAAAACTCTGGAATTCATCTGCAAAAGTCCCCTTTCCATCCTTGCCCCTTAGAGTAGAAGCCAGTATCGGACTCGCCACTCCTACATATGTACCAGGGATGTTTTTTATTGAATCCTGTGAAGATCCCTTTGCCCAGGCCGGTTTGGCTTCTGGGATCTGGTGATTCTGAGGCCTATTTAATTGCTTTTGATGAGACCCATTTCTGTGGGTATTTGGTAAAATGGGGTATTGCACAGCGGAGCTATAAGTTGCAGAATGAGTCTTCTTCGAATTCAAAAAATCTCTCTGATTCGACTCGTTATTGTGGGGCTCCATCATAGTAACGGGGGGGTCATTCAAGCATTTGGGGCGTTTCGATTTAGCGGACAAATCAAGAGGTACGTCTCTCGGTTCGACGGAGCAGGCTGTGTGTTCGTCTGCACCGGGCGACGCTGTTTTCAGAGAGCCCATGGCTGTTTTGTCTATGCTGTTGCTCTTCTCCACGTGGTTCAGCAGTCTGCTCTGAGAGGCGATGTTGGCCAATGCAGAACCACAGCAAATAGCAGCGGTTGGAGACAAGGTGTAGTGAGTGGGTGCAGCTGAAGTTAATGACGGGTGTTGCAATGGCAGGGCAATAGCCGGTGAGGCTACCACAGAAGCTAAAGATTTATGCTCTCTTACAGATTTAGCATTCTTACTCGACGCGTGGTTAGATTTGAGCTTCGAGGTCGACGTGCCTGCCTTTTTCTCCGTAGCCAAAGTCCGGCCCACAGACAACGAGTAGGGATAGGTCCGCATGAGAGGTGTCCCACCTGAGCTTTGAGGCTGGATTTCTTTCTGAAACTGAGTGGCCGTGGCTTCTCTCAATGCTGCGATCTGACCTAATGCTGGTGGAAGGTTCATTTTACAAAGCGGAGAGGAAAAATTTGCAGTGGGAAGAAAGGCAACAGGCTGGGCTGGTTTAAACATGGCAGAGCACTGAAACCTAGGTGGAACACTTTGCACAGATTGTGTCTGTGGATGGGATTTCTTACTGGATGTCACATTGCTGTGACAGGGGCTGAGGGAATCCTCCTGGCTAACTTTTACACCACTTGACCACTGAGGAGCTGGGAAGACCCCAGAACCATCGGCTTTGAGCTTTGAGGCTTCGGCCCTTTTGTCTGTTCTCTTCTCGGAGCTGGTGAGGACCAAGCCGGACATTGGTGCATTGTTGGGCTGCTGAGGTGGGGAAAGTTCGGGGCTGTGGTTGTAGTTGTCCAGGCAGGCTTTTACTGTCTTACAGTCTTTAGTCGGAGTTGTCTTGTTTTGCTGACTGAGGGTAACATCTCCTCTGAACTCAGGGGGGAGCGTCTGGGGGGGGTTTCCCACCATGCTAGTAGACGCTTTATTTGGAGCACTGATCTCTCTGCTCACCGTGCCTCCATCCCCTACATTCATTAGTGTGGGATCCACCTGAGTAATAAGAGAAGTTCATGAAGCCGGTGTTAATTATATAAGAGGACATGATGCACTAATCAAGTAATGTAACTTCAGCAGAAAAAAAAAAAGGAAACAATTACCTGCATAGGTGTTTCTTTAGCACAGCATGCCTCAGGGGGTAGCTGAGTCAGTCAGGTGAGAGTTTTCCTTCAAATACAGTGATATGCTGCAAAACACACATGAAAGAAAAAGGGAGGGCGGGGGGGGGGGAACACTTGCTGTGATTACTGTTAGCGCTATTCTCATTTCAGCTACAGAAAATATCTGTTCAGCTAAACCTTCGTGAAGAAATAAGTAACCAACTTTGGGCAACTGAAAACTTCCTTTCATCAAGACATGCTTGGAGTTCAGATGTGTTACAATTTCCTCAGAGCAAGGAGACAATCTAGAGCAGCAGAGAGAAGTGTGGTAAACTGACGGAACATATTTGTTGTGTTATTCCCTTTGATTTTATTTTGTTGCACGCAGGGAATACTGAAAAACTGCCAGTGCTCATCTATCCGCAATGTGAGCTGTCTTCACTAAAAATTGTACATTCGCTGAGTGAAATGAGATCCAATGCATCAGTTGCGGCACAGAAAGACCAAGAGCCAACGAACCCTTGGCAGAGGCACGTGAGAAACCAACACCAGCGATCACCTCTGTCATGTTCCACCTCATTTCTGCACGTTAACCTTAACGCTGAGGTTCTGCTGAAACTTTGTTGTTTTATGTTAATCCCCCCCTTGACAAGGTCCCTGCCACAGAATCCATATCAGGCAAAAATACAGCATGCAAAAAACCATACAAGGTTTTTCGAACCAAAAAAGTTCAATCATATTCAAATAATTACATGCTTTCCATTATAAAACTGGGCGCAACAATTTCTGCGTCACTTGAAAGTTCATTCTCTGTATATTCACTGGAGGTTTCACATTTCCACGTCACACTTGTTATAAAATTATCCCTGTTGAACGCAGAGAAAGTTTCCCCTTCAGCAGATGTACAAATCAAAAAAGGACACTACTACAGAGCCTTTCGAGCTCAATAAACAGACTTTGCAGGACAATTTGCATCTAAGTGCAATTGGCAGCGTACAATAAAGAGAATGAATCCATTACAACCTTATCCGGCAGAATTCTGTGCATTTGTTCTGTTATTTCTGCCTATCTAATAATCAACAGTGTCCATTATGTTTGAGAACACTCAAAGAGCAAGTGACAAAACTTGTTTTAAAAGTATTTTTTGCTGCTGATTTTGAAACCCTGTGCTAATGTTAACACAGGTTTACTGTGGCCTGAGTATACGCTGTGCCTCTGTACTAGGAAAACATGTACAAAAATATACAATATTAGATGTGATCTGGAGTCAGCAGGGTCTCAATATTACAGGATAAAAGGATAAAAACCATAATCGGGACACCCCTAGTTTTTTACTGCAGGCGCCCAGTGAGAAATGCTTTTAACAGTCACTTCAAACAGAGGTTCGTCCGAAGGCGACCCAAGGCCTGTCCCCAGAAGGCTCATTCAGTAATCCATGAGGCAATCAGCTGTTACTGCTCAAATGATCTTTTGTTAGCGAGAGCATCAGTGTGTGTTTTGTGTTGATTAGGTCACGCACACCCGTGAGTGACTAGAAATGAGCAAAGTTTTTTTTGCACGTGCTCATATAATTAATGATTATGCATAAGCGGACCGCGCACTGGCACGCAGCCTTAAATGCCCAGCAGCTTGGTTTAAAACTAGGCAATCCCACTTTTTGCTTTTTTCTACTGAAAACTCACATAAGACAAGTTTAAAAACGCACCGACAGCTATGCACGCGATAATAAATAATAAGTAAAGAGTGAATCTAACTTTATAACATCTAATAAATAATAATAATAAAAAAAACAACAACAACAACAACACAGCCTTCACCGGGGACACACGCCGTATTTACCGTAGGTAGAGGTGAGCGCAGACGAGCGTATCAGCAAGTAAATGAGACGACTACAAAAGGGACTGTGCAAAAAGAAAATCTATGCCAAAGCTTTGGGGGAAATGGAAACGCTTCACCCTTGAGTCAGTGAAACATATCGAAGATGATGCACATAATGACTGGCAAGCCAATCTCTGCTGGAATCTGCGAGCACGGACGGGGGGAAAGGGGGGAATCCAGCGATGCAGATGCCGCTCTGTGCCACGACGGTCTGCATACATTACCGTACAACAGTTGCTTACAGCTACTTTGTCTTTGTGCTGCGATCGCGGTCTACTCCGCCGCTAAACGTTTGAATTCATCCGCTCTGATGTAGGCCAGTAAATATATGCAGCAGTCCGCGCGTACACACACAGACACACACACACGCCGTGGACAACACAAAGTCAAGCCTGGGAGAAGAGGAGGCGGGGGGGGAGAGAGCCTTTGAGAAAAACAGCCTCGGAGAAACCAAATTGTTCCGATGTAGCCTACTTCCACCCGGTCAGCTCGCTGCCCAGCCCACGTACGGCACAAAACACACACGTTCCCCAATGTCACATCTGAAAAGTGCACAATAAGACCACATGCATGCTGAGGCATTAGGACACTCGGGAAAATAACACGTTTACCTCTGTTATAATTATCAGCACGGAAAAACTCTGGAGAGCTCCGGGTCGCTCCCTCTCTCGCTGGAGATGGCGAACAGTCACCATAATGAGAGAATGGCAACTGGCTCTCAGGTGATCGGTCCATCCGCACACAAACACGGGCGCAAACTGAGCAGACAGCCTGTCTGCGTCTCTAAACCTTGTCCAAATAACCCGGAGAAGACGGGATGGGAAGGTTCAGAGATGAAAGACAGATGTTGGAGGAAAATATAGCAAAGTGACACGAGAGATTTCCCTCCTATCGAGTGGCTGCCTGGGCTGCGACGTACGAGCACACAATGTGGCAATATGTCACATCTCCGCCTGATAAGGTAAGTCAACATCAATGCAAAGACACAGGGAGAACAACGGGAGAGCCAAACAAACTCCTGGACCGTTTCATCAGCCTACAAACTAACCCTGCCAGTGGACATTTTTACAGACAAATAATCAATTTCAGCCGCTGATAACAGAAAACTGGAGGCACAGACTTAGTGGCAGATAAGTCCGTGGGAGGGGGGTAGCCAGCAGGAGAACGACCAGAGGGGCTGGGTGACACAACTTATTGTGCAGCTGGAGTGGCCACGAAAGGGGGGCAAACAATATATTTAACTCCGCTGACCAGCACCACCACCTCCAGCAACGTTAGGTTTCCAGCTTCCCTGCGCAGCGGAGTCTCCGCGAAGCCCTCGCAGCACTCCCGGCGGTTTGCATGTTGAGGCAAGCTACTGTTATTTATCCCCGGCCGACCTAATGTGAAGTGCTCCGGTCCCTCTTATCGGCCCTTTGGCGGACCGACTGAGCCACTTCGCCGTTGGACGGCATTCACCAGAGCCCCCGACCCACCGAGCCTCTCCGCTGCTCTCCTCTCCGGCCCCTTTCGGACTCTCTCCGTGCGAAATACTGAATAATCCCCGAGACAATCAGCTGTGGGGATAAAAAGATGTCTAATGACACAAACCGTTACGAACCTGCTCGTCCAGATGGCATGTGAACCACGGTACAGGCACGACTGTGATACGGCCGTGTCCAGCCTTTCGCCTCTACCGTCCGCGGCTGCTC